>PNEQ01097549.1:0-14867 GCA_003012365.1 Medauroidea extradentata
TGCATATCGGCTAGCTCTGCCAATGTGTAGCCTTCCATGTAGCCTCTACAACTACGACAATAAACGTAGCGAGTGTAACACATACACAGTCACAGAGCGTCAAAGCGGGTAGTACATAACACAACACAACAGATGTTTTCACTGGCTTGTTGTCGCCAGGTTGCCTGCCTACCCCTGTTACTTTGGTGCACCATTGCAGATATAAGGATGCATTTCCGGACATGGGTTCCTTAATCAAATATGTTCCAAACATGCACATCTACCATCCCTATCAATTTGTAACACTTATTCTTGGCCATCCTGTATTTTTCTTTTCAGTTCGTCGTACTCAAATTTTTCTGTTTGTATTTTGGACGTCCCTTATTTAAGAAGACCATTTTAAAAGTGCAAACTTTTTTTCATTACTTACTTAGATGCCTTCAAGGGTTACTTAAAATATGTTAAAATTTTTCTCTATGAATAAGTAATGAAAACTTTTAATTATGATATGAATTGAATCACAGGTAAAGCGTAGCGCACATAATGCTGCAACAAAAGGGAAAGGTGATGGTAGTAAATATGAGGTGGGATGGCAGTACTCTTAGGTCAATCTGTGTAGCACGTAAACTTCTTTTCTCCAAGGTACAAATGATACCGTGTGAATCTGTAGACACACTGATGAAAGTTACTTAGGTGTTAAATTGGCTATAGTCAAAATGTCCACGAGGCCATTTATGTTATTGAAAACTTTTGAGCAACCCGCTTGCCTCGGACAGTATTCTGGTTATTTACAGAACGCAAAGGAAGACAAGGCATATTACGAACGGATAAAACTTATAAGAGGGGACTTTGACGGGAAGATCAACACAAGTTCTGAGCTTTGCACTTCCGGGGATGAGTAGAGAGTAAGATTAATCACGGAGAAGTTGACTGTTGGCTAGGTTCCAAAGTGGTACGCACTTATTCGGAATATTTTTCTTCTAGTGAGTCCACATTTGACTGGGCCTGTGGGACTTCTTGCACGTAGCAGTTGAACGCTTGCTACTCGTCTGCAAACAGCAACACTGGATCGGATATTTATAGGGACGTTGATTTATCGCAGGAAATGTTGACTATTTGCTAGACTTAGGTATAATATGTCCGTATCTGTGGTTCTATGGTCCGCATCAGACATTCTTCTGTAGTTATTGACGTGCCCCCACCTGACTGGCCCAATAATAACTTTAAAGGCAAGTTCACGCAACATTTTTATTATTTTAACAATTTTTATATTCGTACGAGACATTGTTAGTTTCGCAGACATACATGGGCAGCAGTGTCCGAGTGGCCAGATCACTCGGCTCCCACCAAGGCGATCCGGGTTCGATCCCCGGCGGGTTCAGCGCGGATTTTTCGCATGTGGGAAAGGTGGTGGACATTTCCGCTGGCCGGCGGGTTTTCTCGGGATCTCTCGTTTCCCCCGCCTTTCTCATTCCGTCACTTCTCCATTGTAGGGCTTCATTTCATGTCATCCAACAGGATATGAAGATGCCTATGGGCATCCAGTGAAAAATCTGCACTCGGGGTACGGAATACCCACCCTCGGGTATCCTACCCATACGCTACTTACTCTACAGTCATACATTGTGACTGACTTTTACAGTAATAAAAATTTGCTAGTTTTTATAGTTTTTGTATAATGACAAGTTAATTCAAAATATGCGTAAAACGATTTTATACAAGAAACGAAAACCAAATGACTTACAGAAACGAAATAATTCACACTGAAGGAAAGTGTCACGTACTACAACTAGACATGTATAAAAATATTGCATTGAAATTTTTTGTATTAAAAAAATACTGAAAGTTAATAATTATTTATATCAAATTCAGCAAATTTTTTTAAATATAAAAAAATATGCATTGCGGTTTTTTATTCATGTCTAGACGTAGCCTACGACACAGTTGTTCAGTAGAAATTATTTCATTTCTGTTTGTCAGTTGGTTTTCGTTTCTTGTATAAACCCGTTTTATGCAAATTTTGGTTTTGACATGTCGTTATACAAAACTGCGAAAGCTAGAAAATTTTCATTACTGTAAAAATAGTCACGGATTATGCCTATATAACAAAGTATCGTACAAGTATACAATTTATTAAAACAATTACAATTTTCCAAGGAGCCCCACCCCCCTATTTTGGTTCTACTTTATGGGGTTAGTTTCCTTAAAATCGTGTTTTTAGTTAAATTTTTCCATAACACAAATTTCATGTTATTTATTAAGAACAAAGGTATGTGGGAAATAGACGAAGTGTTATCAATTAGCTTCTCAGTTGCAGGTTGCAGCATTCATGCCGACGCACTGTGGGCGTATGCGCCGTTGACTAGAACTCTCGCGCCAGTAAATTAATCCACGTGTTTTGATCTGTGTAATTGTAATTGGAAATAAAGTTAATATTCACTGATTTCAGTCTCACTCAGTAAGCATAGATAACAGTCAACTCACTACAGCTTGAGAAATTCCATTAATTGATGTTTCACGTCTTTAGTGGCTCTGAATGTCAAAATTATAAACCACAAAAATTAGTTAAAAGTAATACGACATCAAATTAGTACATCTAGGGAACAATCCCCTTGAACAAATACGTAGAAAGCCTCCAATCACATATGGCACGAGACGCTTCACTGTTTTGCAAATCGCGGTGCATAAAATACTTTTGCGATTGCGATTTTCCATTATCTCGAAATATTCTAAGTTCAATCATTAGAGACGTTCAAACTACCCATATTTTGCGACCTTGGATATGCAAAACACGTCCAGCCAAGTGGTTACGAAGGTCATGATTCCGTATGTTTACTAACTTTGCAAGACCCCTCCATTTAAGCTTTAAAAAAAAAAAAAAAAAAAAAATCAGATATTGTGAAACCACTCTGCAGTTTTGTTAAACATTGCTTGTACTATGTAACGTATTTTTCAGACAAAATTATGTGGTTCCGTCCAATAGGTCCATTAATAAATATTTCTGAGCGTTTTTTGTTTTTAAAAATTTTCGACACACCAAAAAACTGTTATTAATAAAACTGTGAATTGAAATGAAAAGAATAATTATTATAAAAGAAGTAGGAAAAGGAGGATCATGGTCGTAATATGCTCCAGTAACCATTCCTTTGTGGCCAAACGGCCTGCCGTTTCCCACTTTACAAGGCCATGAGGGACACTTCTCGAATAGGAGATGCGTTCTATGTTTAGTCCCTATACCGACGTCTACAGTTACCCTCGAGCCCTGAGCCTCTTGATGGGAGTGATAGCGATATATTCGACAGTCCTGGTGCTGCGCTGCCCCTCGAGGGCGCGGACAGAGGTGTAACTCGCGCGATTAATTGCTGCAGGTGAGCGGGACGACGCGAAGTTACGACCCGGGTCACGAGAGCGATGAGGTTAAACGAGCCGGTCGTCGTTGTCAGTATTGAGACGCGAGTTAACGCGCCACCGAGGGCTGGAAAGTGGCGGAGATGTCGCGAGGGCGGGCCGGCCGTTCTCGAGTTAATGGTCCGGCAGTCGTCATAAAGAGACTCCGCCCAGCGGGGCCACTAAACCCTTCCGCCCTTGGCTCGGTCGGCGCTAAACGACGAGGGAGACACGACACTCGTATAACTTAATACCGCTCGTCGCAGCTCATGCCTAGGCGACGTGCTGTGCCGTTAATCAGGAAGCTCCACCCCTCCCTCTACCACTATCAAAAATAATTTTGATCCATCACTTCTACACCCCTCCCGGACCACACGACAGAAACAAGAATACGATGTCAGACTGTGTTCTTAATTAGCAAGGTACACTAAGAAGCGAGAAGGCAGAAAGGGAGAATGCCAGCACACACTTTCTGTCTGTCTCTCTCGCTCTCGACGAACCTCCACGACGGATGAATATCAACGCGACGTAAGCTGTGATTAATTACCGTGGTGCGGCTTATGGGATAATTACCGTCGCCGATATCCCGAGAGCGCGCCGCGTTGTCGGGCGAGACGACGGATGTAGCAGGCGAGATGACAGCAGTTGTTGGCGGCCAGTATCTTCGGCCGTGAGCTGAAGTATTTCACGAGCTCGCCGAAGAAATAAAAATGTTTAGTCAAAATACTCCGATTTTTCCCGTGAAAATGTAAGCATACTTAAGAGAAATTAAAAATTCGCGTTATTTCCTGACAGCTGACAAGACTCCAAGTGACTATAAGCTAGTTCGACGTCTCCCACTGGCCGATGTTGTCGTGACTTGCCGCGGAGAATGCTTACGCGGTAGAGAGGCCGATCTCTGTAAAGACGTAACACACGTAAATGACAACATATAAAAGTTCGTGGCCAATTGAATCGCAGATTATGATATGCTATGTATAGGAAAATGAGATTTAGTCTGCTACCAAGTGATAACGCGAATTTTGCATGTCTCTAAGCGTACTGTACGACTCACTTAATACTACTACATGGAGGGAGGGCTCCAAAACATTCTCTTTCACTACCTTCAGACGGCGACCTCGAAACACTAGCGCTCTTACATCCCCGATCCAGGCCACCAAGGCGATCCGGGTTCGATTCCCGGGGCGGCCGGCCCCCGGATATTCGCATGTGGGTATCATGCCGGACGATGCCGTTGGTCGGCGGGCTTTCTCGGGGATCTCCCGTTTCCCCCACCCCTTCATTCCGGCGTTGCTCCACACTCAACTCATGTCACCCCTCACCTGCGCTAAAGACCTCGATGTTGAGCGCTGACAAAAAATCTCTCACTCACTCCCCTACCCGGGGCTACACTTGGGTTTGTCAAGCAGTAATACACAACGTTAGTTGGCTTTGTCTTTTCATTGGGACGGAATTGGCGCAGTGGCTAGCACACTCGCCTTCCCCCATGGGTAAGGTTAATTTTACTACAGGTTAGAGAGAAAATGTGTTTTCATATGGAGAGTTTGGCACAGTGAAAAATGTTTCCACTAGTTTCGCTGCAATCGCTAATGGACCAGAAGTATACCAAACCGTAGAAAAATTTAAACAGGATTGGAAATGACAGAAGTCATCATTTAACGTAATTGTAAAGTGTTAAAAACCAACTCTGCGATTTAATTTCTGTGTACGATACCCAGGCCCTCGGATAAACTCCTCATTTTTATGTTTATTATGTAGGCCTACTTTGCAGAATATGAGTAAGTGTGTGTACGTTTGTATGTGTGTATATATGTATGTATATGTTGGTTACGGTTATATGAGCTATTTAAACTACGGTACGTGAGATTTAGAGAGGATCTCCACCATCGTCTGTGCGGCACTGCAGAATAAACCAGACACTCGTGTACGCAGTGTTGCCTACACACTAGGATCCATGTCACCACGCCAAAATTCACGTGCGTTTTGCACCAAAACTATGAGTCCTAGACAGTCGCTACAAGAGGACCTTTTTTATTACTAAGGATACATAACCCAATGATTCACTTTCAAATGTTGGATTATCGTTACGTTAAAAAAGTTGTCAGCAATTTAAGGGTGGACACCCATTTTATTTTCGTAAGGGTTGAATATATCAACTGGCGTTTACAGTTGGTTTGTCGGCCGTGCTGTCATGAAGTAATATCTTAAGATTGGTCAGTTTATTTCGATCAGTGTTCGGTTTGTGGGGAAATCAAAGTTTTAAAAGACACAGCTTGGTACAATGACAGGAGCTGGGAGAGGCCTTTGTTAAGGAACTATCCCAGCATTCACCTGGAGCGATTTTGGGAAACCATGGAAAACATCAGGATTGCCGGAGCTGGGGATCGAACCCGGGTCCTCCCAAATGCGAGTCCAACGTATTACCACGGCGCCACCTCGCTCGGCCTGCTGGCTGATAAGACCTGTTCTTCTACGATCGTGCATCAGACTGGCATTTTTAAGGTGAATGAATGTATTATGGTCTTTAATTGATGTTTTACTTTGAAAACTTTATATTTTAGTCCTTTTTACACACCTAGTAATTAATATTGCCTCGATTTTTTTTAATTAGTCGGCCATATTGTTCGTGGCCACGTCGAGCGTTTCTTTGATTACACTCTCGGCGACATTTGCTCCATCTGGATACTTCTAACATATTTGGTTTTGTACATAGGCACAATGGGCTCATGTGGCATAGTTTCGAAGGAAAAAAAAATATTTTCTCGAATTTGACCGGAACACAAGCGAAATGACGCGGGTCTTGAATCGCGAGCCATGCGATGGCCGGGTCCCAGAAACCCTTCACCGGGCACGCCTTCTCGGCGCGCGACCAAACAGGCCCTGTTTTGCCGCAATTTCCGCGAGGCGCCTGCCGTGGGTTTAATTTACTGGCGCGAGGGTTCTAGTTAACGGCGCACACGCCCGCAGTGCAACGGCATCAAGGATGCAGCTGAAAAGCGGCAATTAAGCAAGGGAGAGAGTGTCATCGGCCGTGGCGGTCGTAAAACGGCACATGAATTATGTGCAGCAGCTCAGGTGTTTGTCATCCACTTTCTACGTCGTCTCTGTAGGCAACTCCCCGTCGTAAGTGTCGCTAGCGAGACGTTCTATGTAAAACCAGTGTTTGAGCGTGTATACGTGTCTTCGTAAATAAATCTCATGGCTTTACACTTTTTTTCCAAGAAGGTAAAAATGAACTTTTATTTCTAGACGTCACATTTAAGGAACTTCCCTACCTGCGCTTCACACGCGTTGCAGCGAGTTACGATTATAATTTTTTTTACGAAACCATTTAACGTAAATTATATTTGTATGTCTACGAAAACAATGTCACTATAGTTTTTAAAATTCTGTGCGTTATTTGGAAGCAAAATTTTTGGGCCCCTCAAAATAGCCAAAAATGGGTTTTCTAGACTGCCTTATCTGGAAAAATAACAACCTGATTCGAAAAACACAGCTAGCCATACGAATAAGCGTTAGACTTTGAACAATGCTGCCCATAAATTAAATAATGTGATCACCGCTTTAAAGTCCCATAGTAAAAAGAATAATAGTAAAGAACCACACGCCAGCTGAGGAGCTGACACGGAGAAACTATAATAATGCATTACACACGTCTGCTCATGGCACTCTTACCGCTCACGCCTCTCTCTCTCTCTCTCTCTCTCTCCCCATCCTCTCTCTCTCACACACACGCAGTCTATCTACGAAAGCTCCTTAAGGGCGCCGTCTACCCACGCGTGAGAGACTCAAAAGCGACGGAGCAGTAAGGTCGAGCTTGAAGCGCGCATCAAATGCCGCGTCGCCTCAACGAGCCAAGCGCTGGACTAGCGTGCAAGCTTCCCGCCGAACGGTTTTTTTCTATGGGACACTAAGCGGTGACCATATAATTTTATTGATGGAAAATCTGCAACTAAGTTCAGTGCAGGTCGCAATCTGAGTTTCACATACATCCAGTTAGTACATTTTGAAGTACGGCGTTCTGAAAAGGCCGTTTTTAGCCACGTTGGAGCGCTTGGAAACAGTGTTTTTAATGAGCGTGGCGTCATAATAATGAGGTTCCGGCCTTGTCTGAAGTTTATTTTCTTTTCGTACGTTGGCACAATGGGCGCATGTGGAATATTTTCGTAGAAAAAATAACCTGTTTACGAACACACTACTCCGCATTTGAAGTGTGGGGTAGGCTACCGCCTTAAGTTGGTTCACTACCTGCGCTTGAAATGCGTTGCAGCGGGTTGCAAGTATTCATTTTTTGATGAAATCTCTTAATACGCATCAAAATCATTCGTCTACGAAAAGAACACACACCCCAATGTATGACGCTGTAAGTTTAAAAATTCGATACGTGTGTTATAAATATGATTTTCAGATTTAACTGCGACGCAAGAGATCACACGTAATGAGTTAGTAATTCTGGCCAAATATTTACTCATAAAGTTGGCAAATACCATTATGTAGGCTTGTCATTGAGCATTTTATCCATATTGGCTTCGAAATAAGCGTAAAAATCAACTGATGTTTTCGGCGTTAATTTATCTACCACGCACTCTTAAGATGGAGTGTTACTGACCTTCTAAGGCTTCCCAGCGTCTCTTCTCGGTCTCCGACTCGAGGGCGTCGAAGACTGCCGCGCCGACCAGCAGATAAGTGAACGTGCAGACAATCAAGGAGAGCGTCCGGACGTTTTGCTTCTTCATCCTCCGGAGCGCACCATGCTGGGAGCGCCCCCACCAGGCGGCGCCACGGGCTCACAGCAGCGTCCCGGGGCGTCGCCCCACCGCCCGGCCCTGCAACCACAACCCACCGTCATTCGGCACCCTCTGATTACTAACCTTGCTCTCACTAACTTTAAATGGTAAATCAATTTCGAAATACATTACTTCCCAACGGATTAATTTTTAAGTTAATGGTTTCAAGCAAAAATCAAGCCTCGTATTCGTTCTATATTTCCTATTTTTTTCAGCACGGGTTTATGTTATTATCTATTTCCTATAATTTTTGTTGTCCAAGAGCGCCCATAAAAGTGGGGGGGGGGGGGCAGTGTGCGGCCTGAGCCTCCCTCCCTGACAGACGTTCCACAATGTGTTTAATTCTGTTTTTAATAAAATATATGGCAAACTAATTGCAGTTTGATAACTTTCGTAATCAACGCGGTTTCATGTGTCGAAATATGCCAGTGGCTGCAAATTTATACACAGACTATATCCGTTCATGTTGACATAAACATATTATGATCTTGTCCCCCCCCCCTCCCTTTACATTCTATAGGATGGGCGCCGTTTGCGTATCCTATATTTTCTTTATGGCGTCCTAGTGAAGCAAAACTTACGGTTGTCTAACACGTTTCAGTCTGCTATAACGCAAGTTGTAGTAGTTATTGTTTTATAGTTTTCTATTTCTCTAGATTACATTCACCATAACTGATATGTGGTGTTTGATTCCTTTTATATGTTTTCAACCAGCAAATTTATTAATTGTATTTATAAACTCTCTCGTAATCATCATTTAGACACACTTGCTTAACAGAGAATAGAAATAGACACCAAATTTGATCGTAGTCCGTTACGGACAGTGAAAGAGATTTCAAAGGTCAAATTTGACTTTGTAAATCAGTGTTTGTACTAAGAACGCTACAAAACAGCTATTGCCACAGCATGTATACGTAAGCAAACACATGTCAGTTGGGTTTCATCCTGAAACTACAAATCCGTGGACCATGGATAGTGAAAAAAGTTGTGTGGTCTCGGAGAGTTGTGGAATCAGAATACTGTTTCATTTCATGCAGTGGTTTGACTGAAACTTTTAAGCAAATTTTTGGCGACAGTGCAATAGCCATATCTTTCTCACCACTTGCGACAAAATTTGCATAGTTATGAAATAAGTCGTAACGTTGGACCACTTTTACATTTAGACTTTTTTTTAAATCCATAATATCTATAGTTCATTCACCGAGAAGTGAGAGTTGTAGTTTGTAAACAAGAGTGCGTGATACTAGTATAAGAGGTAAGGGGTGTACAAACTACTAACCAGTGCGCGCTGCTGCAGTGTGGCGAGAGTTAAATTGTTGACTGATCATGCCAGTGTTCGTATTGTTTTCTGATAGCGTCGAACGTAAGTAAACTCATGTACGCCCAACTAGGGCTGTTATGTACTGTTTATTCACTTATCGATCGTAGATCGTGATACATACACTGCATGTTCGGTATAGTAGTTATATATACAACACGTGCAACATGAATTATGTCAATTACATCTAAACTTCGCATAATGTCTATAAAATGGTCAGTGTCTATTTAGTATGGGACGGTGTTGTAAAAAATATGATGTAAATGTCGTTAATGTGGAATTAATGTAATTAAAACATTATTTTACGGGTTCCATAACACACAGTTACACAATACCGATGGTTTCATAATGAAGGTTTTGATAACGTTGATGAACGTCAACTGCTTAATATTATATTTTTCTACTGCGATATGTAATATGAAGATATCATTTAAATTTCCTGTATACCTTTATTGTCAAATAATCAATGCGTTACTTTATTCTATTTTGTTTGTCGTTTCACACGTTATTGTTAACGTTCATGAATAGAATAGTTACAATTTGTGTATCAATATTAGTTTCGATTATTTTACATTTCCTCCATAGCACATTGGTATGACATTGTCGTCTACATGAGAAATAGGGTTTTTTGCCCGGATTTCTGCACTGTGTATCGTGCTGGACGATGTCGCTGTTCAAACAGATTTCTCGGGGTTCTTCATACCTATATCTAATTCACACTCATAGGTTCCCACGACTTTATGTGTTAATACGCGCCTAAATGCCACCAATTCGTGCATGGTATTCTACCTACGCTCAATACCTGTCTGCCACTATCGTAGCGAGCATTCCGGACACCCCTGATTACCAGCTGCAATCACGTGAACACTGCGGGGTATTCATTGACAGACTACCTTCTATCACGTGCATTTGCTTCGCGCGCTCTCACTTAAACGCGAATAGACAGTAGCAATGGTGTCTTTACTTTATCTTTTGACAAAAGTACTACTGATTCAGTGGATGGGTAACAGATATACCTGTTCGAAATAGGGGCACACGAGTGGATAAAGTTATCACTAATTTTAACAGTTTTCTATGTTTCTATGAAGTTGGTCATGCAAAAGCAGATATTTTAACAGACAAGTTACTTCATTGTCGAGCGATACGTTGCCTAAGAAGAAGGTATTGGCCAAAGACTCAGATTAGAACAAATGCAAAATATTTAGACCGTCATCTGAAATTTGAAGGCTGTCATGGGCTGATAAATATTGAAGCATGAAACGTGCACTTTGTTCACAATTCGTTCAGACGGGGAATGTCAGATGTGGTGAGCCACTGGGAGACGGATGGTTTACTGTTTCCTCTCTCAAGTTTCTACACACATTTCCAATAAGGAAATGTGATTTTGCGAATTTCCAGATATACAGGAATCAAAACACGTTCAATAAATCCTATACCTTCATGAGTTCTTTACATGTGCATATTCACTATTTCTGTTTGGACATACAAGGGTTTTTCTTCCTGGTACATCAAAACACTCGATTTCATGCACAAGAAAAAGTAACAAATATATTTTTGGAGCGTAACCCTATATAGGATGTCTAGAAACAATCATCTAATAAGCACACAGCGCGAATCCTGGGTATACAATAACTTTTCAGTTTGGCAACTGTTAGCAGAAGCGGCAAACGTTCGCTATATGATCGTCTACTTTTGCTGGAAAGGTTGTTAATCAGGCCATGTCAGTAAATATTTGTGTAGTGTTACTGAAATAATTTTAATGTGGGCAACTTAGTTCAAAAAGACTGACATATTTCAGTATACGGTCCACAAGCAGACTTAGCAAACTAACCCACCAGCATCTGAGTATAATAATGCTTGTGGTACACTCGTGGGTGATTTCATTATGCATCATGTATGCCACATATGGCCACGGGTGGTGCATTCCGAATGTTTACTACCCGTGGGCTGCTTATCACGATCAAATTTGCACAAATGGGCCAGTTGATGTTTGCTATTTGGAGTAGCTCGAGAGTCAGTGAGTGTTTTCATCGTGTTTTACTATTGGTTCGTAGTTCTCAAGGAAAGAGTTTCGGTAATAATCGCCCAGTTCCGAAAGTAACGAACGTGTACAGGGGTTTAAAATCTAACGTCTTCTCAGATAAATTCTCAAACTTTCCAGGTCTCCAACCATCACGCATGGCTGCAACGCTTTGTTCTTGAATCGTTGTACACCACAACTTTGGAAACAATTAAATTATATATAAAGTAGTGTATATGACTTTTTTTATTACAGTTGGTTCACAGAAATCAAGTCTGGAGTTCACAGGGAGAGAGAGAGAGAGAGAGAGAGAGAGAGAGAGAGAGAGAGAGAGAGAGAGAGATTTTGGTCAGCGGTTAACATCGAGGTCTATGCGCTGGGGGTGTGACATGATGTGAGTATGGAGCAGCGCCGGAATGAATGGGCGGGGAAACGGGAGATCCCCGAGAAAACCCGCCGACCAGCGATATCGAACCCGGATCGCCTTGGTGGGAGGCGAAAGTCCTGACCCCTTGACCACCGCGGAACCGGAGTTCATAGGCATTTAGTTTCTGAACAAATCGTAGAGTTAGTACAGTTGCCTCGGCGGATGCATGGGAATAAAAAAATGGTTATAGGTGGTTCGCTATAAATGAGCACATTTGAAAACCATCGTGTTTAGAAATTAAAAAAAAAATTATTTATTTATTTATTGCGGCCTTAGAAGTAAACTTTTGAGTACGGTATAGTCAATACAGTTAGATTGTTATTATAGGGTGTTTTTTACTAGTGGCAGGTAACAGAAAACTATATGAAAGGAATATATTTAAGTAGGTTTTCAAAAGTGTTCACTTTATCTCGAACCATCTATATATTCGCTACGCATTTCCTGTGTCACTGTGATTCAGCAAAGATGCAACAAGCGCTGTTGAACCGTACGAACATTTTACTGGACTGGAGATTGGGAAAAAAATTCTGGAAACTCTCCCTTGCTTGCCCATCGCGAGTTTACCGACCTGTAAGCTAGCCTGCACGAATATCTGTGAACTGAAGCTGACAGCAGATGCTCATTAGCTGCTTGCTGTTAAAGTGATACGGTTTGTATTAGGCACCTTTTTATTATTAACTCAGAGACTTACAGGAGTTGTCAAATAAGTCAAAGGCCAAAGTGACACAGACTTACAGTTGTTGAAATTCTAATTTGTGCCCATAAGAAAACGGGAATTTTTCAGGTCTCTACCAATCAGAGACGGTTACGGAACGACTAAGTTGCACTCGATTTAAATTTACGTGCGTGGGTTTTACGTCACGGTTGCTTACAGAAATGGTGACATCCGTGGTCTCTGTTCATAAAGTAACTTTCGTGTCTTGATATCTCGCGGTAGCTATTCACTGGTTTACGTTTAGCTACAGTTCAGCTGACGACCAACGTACTTTTATGCTCGCGTGGCTTTCACTATGGGCGTGTGCGTGGGTGTGATGACATTTAGTTTATTATTTTTTTACAGCCACATTCTCTTCCTAGCACAGCTATTATATTGTTGTTGGTTGAGTGGGTGGGCTTTTAGTCTCGTCGACAGCGATGATATTAGAGACAGTGGCGCACAACTTTTAACAAGGACAGAACAATGCCTTTTTGTTAAGGAACCATCTCAGCATTCGCGTAGAGCAATCTCGGGTAACCCTGGAAAACCGAAATCAAGATGGACGGAGTCGAGACCCGAAGCGGAGTTCTCTTGAATGTGAGTTAAACACGCATGTATTAGACATTTGTACTCATCAACGCACGTGTAAGAGGATTGAACCTAAAACATTTTTAAACTGTACATGGGGCCTTTTAGAGTGACCACTTTAGTTACCTGGATGAATTTACATATACTGACCACAAAATTAGTAGTTGCAAACTGCATTTGAGAAATTTCCAAGGACACGCATACTTTCAGAGCACCCATTCGTGATTGCGTGTTTTGTGTCTTATCATTATCAACGAGGGAGAGAATGTAAATTAAAGCTTTACTTAATGACGTGAATAATTTATATTACTAACTTGGCCAACCAACAAGCAAAACATTTTGAAACAAATCATTCTTCACTCTAGTGAATGAGTGAGGGATGTTTTGCGCTTTACATCGAGGTCTTCAGCGCTGATGAGGGTTGACATTAGGTAAGTGTGGAGCAACGCCGGGATGAAAAGGCGGGGGAAACGGGAGACCCCTGAGAAAACCCGCCGACTAACGGCATAGTCCGGCACGATTCCCACCGGGCCCGTTTGACTCTAGGAAACTACTGATTGGACTTTTTTTGTCGGCAAATTTGTTTAGAAATTCAGTGCACGATAATTTTTGTATGAAAAAGTAAGTAACTCAGTTGATTCATTGAGAATATACTACACAATACAGTTTTTCACAGCCCACATCTTTGGCGTGTATGTTATAAGCTCCTCAGCTGACTGCTCCGGGTTGCGATTTGTGTGTACAGTATAGTTAGAATGAGTGAGAGACTTTGGTCATCGCTTAACATCGAGGTCTTTAGCGCTTGTGAGGGGTAACATGAGGTAAGTATGGAACAACACCGGAATGAAAGGGCTGGGGAAACGGGAGATCCTCGAGAAAACCCACCGACCAACGGCATCGCCCGGCACGATTCCCACATGCGAAAATCCGGGGACCAAACCCTGCTAGAAATCGAACCCGGATCGCCTTGGTGGGAGGCGAATGGTCTGACCATTCGGCCACCGTGGCCCCCAATATAGTTATAGATGGTACATCACGAAAATGTTTTATGCCAACATACCCTTGAAAATGTTGTAGTTAATTGCAACACATATGATTGGGTTATATACGTCTGACACAACGTAGCTGTCTGCAGACCAATAACAGGCATCAAATATTACAATAGCTGGATCCTCACTGGCTCAGTCAAATAGGACAACATCTCTACGTTCAAGCGAAAGACAGTAATCGTCTGGTAAACTGAACGTGCATTGAAACCCAGTAAACAGTTCAAGTTTTCCCACGATACACCATCATCTTTAAGTATATTGTGTGCTGCTGTCTTACTCTTTCGATCAAAAAAATTTTTGTTAAGTTATATTGATTCCCCAGTTGAACTCTTGTGGCTACAAGAATGGTAGGCAGGATTCACGCATTATCATCACGTGAGTTTCACCACAAAAAGAGCGATGCAACGTAATATCGCTAGAGACAATGGAAAATCGCGAATCTGTTAAACAGTCTCAAATAAACCGTAGTATATTAACCGTGAGACGTGTGAACACTTTTGAGTGTATTATCACACACGCTGTGTGTTCAAGCAGTACAGTTCTAACTGAGGCATGCAGTTGAATAGAGAAACGACGCTTTAAATAAACGATAGCCAATGTCGATACAAAACATTC
>PNEQ01097549.1:14967-52764 GCA_003012365.1 Medauroidea extradentata
GGGGGGGGGGGGGGGGGGGGCGGTTATTCGCGAGCCACTCTCCGAGGATTGCAAGCCCTGGGATACTGCCAGGCCGATCACCCGCGTCGTTGTTGATGCCACAGCTCCCTGGGACTCTGTCTTATGTAGCTCGTCGACCCCGTGACCTTTGACCTGACCCACACCTCCACAGACACATAACCTTCCTCCCCCCAGAGTGAGTATCAGACCCCGCATTCCCCCGGCTCGATCGTCACGCCAAATTGCAGCTCGTTACGGCAAATGGGGAGGACTCGTACACGCCGGGACCGCTTGCATCACGGCTTTGACATCATCCCCTTCCCCCATCAGATCTCGATTTACCAACATACCTCTCTCCCCTTCGATTGATATCCCTCCCTTCCGTGCGTATCGATTCCACCTGCTGGTCGTTCAAAGGTAAGCCGCCTCACAGGACAGCTGCGAGAGGGATAATGCACGCCGTAACACAATTAAAACTGCTCTATTTTTCTTCGTAGTTGATACGCGCGCTGCCATCCATCAAGTTCACGTCAGCACAAAGGATTAATTTAACCGCTGACGCGCAGAGAGCGCGGGGGTCAGAGCGCATGCGTGCCTTCTGCGGCGCTGTTTTTCATCTCACGTCCTTCTTTCCCGCGGCTCTTTATCTCGGGGAGACGACCTCTTTAACCAGGCAATAATACATGATTGATTATAAACGTACCATGGGCGTAGTAGACTCGAGTGCTGGGGTTTAGTGTAGTGTTTTACGCATCTTAACTTCTTGCAGTTTTAACTCAAACCCGTTCCAGCTACACTGGTTCGCTACAACCTGTTCAGTGTACATGCGAGAAGTACCATAGTGTCAGCTGTGCGAATACGAAGTACGTTACTTAACAATATGAATTAACGATGTGTCCTATGATACGATCCTGTTTATTACAGCTAAACTACTATACACAACCTCTGTGTTTTTGAAGACGAAATAATAGAAAAAATTGTAATCAATGTCAGGAATTAATTTGGTGTATTTTAATCAGTTTAATTTAATAAAGTTTGTATGTAGGACTTTTTTGTGTGTATATATTTACGAGTGATGTAGTGTGTACAGGAAATGAAAGACTTGTTCGTATGTAAAAGGTTAAAAATTGTTAGTGAATATATTTTGGTTCTAAAAATTACTATTGTGCTTGTGTGAACGTTTTCTTATTATATTTACAAACATTTTAATTAAAAGGAATAACAAATGTCTATGACAGGTACAATTATAACTTTTTTATGAACTTATACCGTGTTAATGATACATTGTTACGGACAGTGATTAATTGAAAAATGAAAGAAAGGAAAGTAGGGGGAAAATGTAGAAAATAAATAAAAATGACATAACAATAAAATCAATTGTGTTATGGTGTGTTTGTAAAGTTCTATTATTTTTGAACTTATCTGGAATGTGTTGTGTTAATTTTATTTTATTCAAATATTACACTATTTCAAAGAATAAATAAGTAGTACTTACTTATTCTGTGATTATTTTAAAGGATGCACGACGCCAGTTAATAGCCAAATGCCTCGTGATCTAATAAGTGACACACATGAATGGAAATGGCTGGGGAACTAAACTTGAACGTTGCGTTTAAAAATAGCACACATATCCACATATTATCCTAGAGTCAATCTAGAACCAACTCCACAGTTGGGAAAACTTAAACACACCAAATTGGCTTGAGTTGATTTGACTATATAGTGCTCCAGATAAAAAGTTAGTTAATATTTTCGAAATATTTTTCATCTGTATGATGTAACTTACGCCATCATTTTATCTTTGTGTCCTGTACATAGTTTCCGAATTTTTTAAAGCATTGTGATGCGCGCTCGCACACACACCCGCACCCACACACCCACACACACAGATATATATATAAGTTAAATATACATATATATATATATATATATATATATATATATATATATATATATATATAAAATCACTTAAGCACTGAAAAAATTTTAACATCCTTTTATTGTATTTCTGTATCCAATCCGTTAAACTTTCTAAATATGTTGTTTTTTAATTTACAAAAGCATCTACTTACTACAAATTATTTAGATATTTTACAAAGCTTCCAAGGTGTGCACATAAAAAAAGTTTAATCTGTAATCATTTATCCTAAAAACATTTTTTTAAACTGTCACAATTATGACATAAATCGAGAAACATATGCCACTCGAATGTAGTGTAATTTGTTTAACTATGATAAATTCGTCAAGAATACTTGGAATGTCCCAGTTTTTACATTATAATGTCTAAATTACTTTATTTATACCGAATCACAAAGATAGTTAAAATATTAGTTGTATACAGAATTTTCTTAATTTTCTGGCAGCGTCGTTGTTAATATTGCCGCCAGAGTCTTGTGTGGAAAGGGTGACATGCCTGAATAGTCTGGTCAAGTATCTACCAGGAACTAATATGCTTATGTGCGTACCTGTCGATACACACGGACTATTAGGATACAGCGTTAAGTTACGACTACGTGAAACTTTCAGATGACCGCCTGGTACCCAGTTTAATTACGTTTCAGTGTGTCAGAGAAAAAGTTTGCTTACGAAACTGTTTGGCGTGCCATCAGTGCGCTAACGACAGTGGTGGCGCAACCGAAACGATTCGGCGCCGGTCATGTGACCATGTGTGTATACCGGTCATAGGGGTGGAGTAAGTTATAAAAAAGCTGTGGGAAGTATAACTTCGGCGAGTCACGAAGAAGTCATTACAAATGGCCGACTGGGCGGAGACTTGGACGACACATTACACGTCACAAGCGCAAGTCACTGAATTGGAGTGCAATCTTCTCGTCGACATCTAGCTTCTACCAGACATTCAGTGACATAATATTAAGGACACGCTTTTTAGTTTTGCAGTGGTTTCGAAAATATTTTTTTAAACGCGCTACATACAAAAAAATTCATTCTGGCAGTTTTAACACTTATATATCATCGCATCTGTCTGAATTTTTCTGTTGTAATACAACCAACGGATTTTTAGATTTTTGCCCCTGAAATATCACAAATTTTGTTGTCAAAATAAGCCAAAATGAATCGAAATAATTTTTTTCTAGCAAACGGTAAATTATTTTTAAAAACTGCTGTGTCCAAATTCTGTATCGTATGACTGTACACAGCCTCAAATTTTTTCAAAGCATTTAATTAAAAAATATTTGAGTATTTTGCAATTGTTTGAAATAAATGAAAGATCATGGCCGTAACGCCTTTTCTTTTCAAAATTATTCTGCACAAAAATTTTCATACTTAAAAATTACTGCAAAACACCCATTATCGCAATTATTCGGCGCTAGAAACATTAATTAATGATAAAATTTAATTTAAATATAGTATGGGTAGGACACCAAAGGATCAGTGTATCACATCTCAAATGCAGATTTTATGAACGGGAGCTCGTAGGCAATCTATGTACCACGAAGGATGACATGAAATGAGGCCATACGATGGAGCAGCGCCGGAATGAGAGGGACGGGGGAAATGGAGATCCCTGAGAAAACCCGCCGGCCAGCGACATCCACACGTCAAAATTCGGGGACCGACCCCGCCGGGGCTTCCAAGGGTGCCCATAAGAGGGGACAGGGTGGGGCTTGACCCCCCTAACAGATGTTCCACAGTGTGTTTTGTTTTTTAATAAATAGTATAGCTAAATATTTGCAGTTTGATAAATTTCGTAATCAAATCGATTTCATGTGTGGAAATATGCAAGTGGCTACAAATTTATGCACAGGATATCCGTTGCTGATGACATAAACATATATTATGATATTGGGCCTCCCTTACAATCTATAAGATGGGCGCCCTTGGAAGCTTTTGTGATTTAATTATCAGTAATGAATCTGAAATGGGTTTACATAAGTGTAACGTTTTTGAATGCTATTCCTAAGCAGACACTACGGAAGCATGTTGAGGAGTTTTCCATTAATCTTTTGATGACTGAAACTCTACACACCGTTGGTGGCCAACTTAACGTGTTTTTTATTTAACCCGGGAACTAACGTAAGTATTCAGAAAGTTCTGCCACAAACGTTTTTTATCATGTTAACGTTTGTTTGGTAACTAAGTTTGTGCTAAATTAATGGCAAATAAATTTTGGTTGAAACCATTAACTATTCTCCTTCAAGAGAATACATTATACGCCGTGTAAATCCTGCTTAAGGGATATGTAAAGGTAAGATGTCGAGCGAACAACTGTAAAACTCAGTAGTCCATAAAATCTGAACTACTCATCGTAATCGATGAGATTTTTTGCCTCGTAGATAATTTTTAGTAGCGGACGTCCGTCTACAGCACCAGGCTATAGTATTCTTTGTTTTATAGTAAAAAATTAAAAACCTCTGCGCGAGAGGTTTTCTGTCAGAAAAAATATTTTTACATCAAAACGCGAGTAATTTTTTAATTCAGTTACTACAGAGACCTTGTTATTATTATATTCAAAATTAAAATTTTCCACTTATATGGATGTTGTAGTACCAATACCTTATTTTTTTATAAAACCCGTTTTTTATTGTTAACTCGAAAACAAATCATATTTCTGAATATTGGTGCATAAACAGACGTCCACTTATAAAATATCTACTGGGTAAACAAAGTCCCTTTCGAATTACAATGAGTAGTCGAGGATTGAGTGCCCAGTCGTTCACTCGACGCCTTAATTTTCAAACCCCTTACGTAAACACACAAGTGCCGAAAAACAGTATCGGTAAGAATTCGTCAAATTACTTAGTAAACTTTCAAAATATATTTTTTATATATATTATTTCTCGGTTGGTGCATTTACATAAAAGTTTTATGAGGATTCGGTGATTTTACATTTTAGCATAATTAATTCCCCTTATCATTCGTAATTCGGATTCTCTCTCTACTTGTAGTCACAAACAACAGTGAGGCTGTTTGCCAGCAGCTCGCCATTTTTCCTGCTTCTCTTTCTTCCTCTCCAGTTCGCAACATGAACCACAGCTCATGTCTTCCAACATTTGTTTCATGTACCCCAGTCTTGATCTTCTTCTTTATATCTTGCTGTAAACTGAGTACAGGTAGCAATGGAAGTCCGTAGCAAGCAGGTAGAAGCAAACGTCGGTTTTTTGTGTGCATTTTGTTGCAGCACGTCAAACAAAATAGCAACTTATTAATGAAACAAGATGCGGCACTGAGTAAATATGTAACTGCAGTTCCCTGGAACAAATTATAATAAGTAACTCCACACCGACGTTCTTGCTTCTAAAAATGCACTGTTGCCCAAACCCGCACGTAGGAATGGTCTCGTCAAGAATTTACACGCAATTTTCTCTGCGATGTGGGAGAGTGTTGGGAACCGCCTAGTTGCCAGGCAACCGGGCAAGAAAAACTGCTTGGCGCGTGGCCTACTTTCTACGACAGGGGTTATACAGATACAGTCCTAAAAAAATGTTACAAAGTTTGTGAACATCCATTTTAGTTGCCCGCGGCAAGTTATCAACAAAAAAGTTCACCTCCCCACAAGAATATTTTCATGTATACTGTTAGATAACATCCTGCTGTTCTTAGTGTTACTCACCTAATATTATTTTGTGCTTCGTCCAGGAAGGTAAACAGGATAAAATATATGCTGCATCATCACTCGCCTTCCACCACGGCGATCCGGGTTTGATTCCCAGCTGGGTCGATCCCGATTTTTCGCACGTGGGTAACAGGATGAAGCACTGATACCTTGTCCTCGGCTTCACTACCCAACCTCTACTATTATATTTATTATTATTATTTTACATGAATGATCCTTTTCAGAACACACAAAGCTTTGTTTATGATTTCATTTACGGTGAATTAAGGATGCATTCATGTGTTCACTAAATATCCTGTCCTTTTTTCCGTCTTCTTGGTACCTGTTATTTTTGGTACTTTATTCTCTGGAGACACTTCCCATTCGTTAATTTTTCTTTCTCTGGAAGCTAAACATTTCGAATCAAAATATTTTCGAGTTGGATTTGGGCATTTTTTATCTCAGCTTTTTTGTTGTGTCCAAGGGAATGTCTTCAGTTGGTTTTCAGTATTATTATTACTACTGCTACTACTACTACTACTACTACTACTACTACTACTACTACTACTACTACTACTACTACTACTACTACTACTACTACTACTACTACTACTACTACTACTACTACTACTACTACTACTACTATCATTGTTATCAACTGTAGTGAATTTTTTTTAATAGAAAGCAATGCAAGTGGATATTAAAGCAGTTCATGTTTTCTAGTATTTTGTTATACACATTGAAAAAGTTGTCAACTTTAACTTCAATTAGGCTTTGCACAAAGATATAACACTATCGAGCAGGGTCGTTTGAGTAAACAGCAAAATCTGACATAAACTTATGATAGGAACAATACAAAATGCAGACAATACCGGATATACGAATTTACATTTTTCAAGATTATCATTAATATAAATATTATTATTTCTTATTATACTTCTACATCAACACATCCGTTGCCATAAAATATTTACAGACGATAATCAGTGAATTGTAGTACGAGCGCGTAAAGACTTATTTAGAAAATAATGTACTTTTAATTTCCTACCTTATCCACCAAAAGCGCCCGTAAGAATTGATTAAGAAATTCCCAAAATTATGAAACTAAATCTGATATTTTTATATAAAATGATTTACTTAGAAGTAAGTGCTCAACAGCTTCTATTAAAGATGTTAAAATTTGCGTTTATATGTTAGGAAGTTAATAAAAATATGGGGAAGTTGCATGATGCGGTGCGTAATCTGTTAGTTCAAGATCCGTGCAAGATGTTGTACTTTTATAGTTGAATCAAGTATTTCTTTTTGTGTATTTGTCAATATAAATGCAGTATTTCTTTCTTTTCTTGTTTACACGCTTCTTATGGTACACGGAAATCTAAACCGATAACAAATAAAACGTAATTTTTGTGTAGCTCGACCCCACTTTTCTAGCCCTTCAGGCTGGCATTGTTCTTAGTTTATTGGTACGTTGAGTGAGGCTTGAGTTTCTAGCAGTTTTTTGTCGTGCGAGTTCCGATAGAAGTTTTCTACTGAGAGTTTGTGTGTATAATCACAAACATGTTCCTTTGCACATGGCAGAAAAGTATTGTTGTAGTTAACCATACGTCTGTTAAAATAGAGACAACACTAACGTTTATTGTCTGGAATTTTCCCTACAGCAATATGTTGTGTAGACGTAACGATATGTTCTGTAATATAATAGTGCTCTTTGCTAATTTTCTTTCAGTGCATTCAATATTTTAATTTTTAAAACTTTATTTCCTAGCATTTTTGTGTGTACATAATATGTTTGCACACGATACCCTTTCCGACTGTGGAATAACATTTGTGCCAGTATTTGACTGGCGGTTGAGAAACGTGTCGAAGAGCGCAAACAAATAATGGCCAATAGAGACGAGAATTTTGAAAATTCATGAATTGATAAGAATAGTTAATGCCTCTAAATGAACGTTCTGTTCCCTTTTTTTATAGATAAGATGGTAAGTTGAGTTTAGTATCTCGTCGATGGCGAGGCCATTAGAGACTGTGATAGCGTGTCCCAGAAATAGTAAACGTCTAGAATGAATCGATCGGTCATAGATAGAGCAAGTCCAGTGTTTGCCTTGAGTGATTTTGGAAGGCAGTATCCCCTCTGAAAAAGAAACGATAGCTAAGAGTCCCATGGGTTGAAATGCTCAGAAATTTAACCACACCAGCAGGTCGGGCTGAACACAGTCCTTGTGAACTGCATCATGGGTGCTCCGACACCACCGCATGCACTCCGTGGTATACTAGGGGTCTGAAGATCGGTGTAAGGACTCGAATTGTCTGTAGACGACTTACCTCCCGAGAGGGGAGGAGTGTTGTACTCGGTGCATGCTCTGATCTGATGAGACGCACATTTGTTTTCGGGTAAACGGGAGGAATCGTGATTTAGAAAGACATAAGACTCAACTAGAGTCCGGCAGTTAAACCTGCTCCCTTGTCAGATGGCGCCGGTCGCCCGCGGAGATTCACTTCGCTTGCGCTGTCACTCGGCGGGAGATGGCGTTGTCACTCTGGATCTCGCGCACTTCCTCTCGTTAGCTGCAGGTCAAAGACCCAGGCAGGCGGCCCGTGCGTCCCGCGGAGGTCGTGCAGACGTCTGGTGACCCGGCCAGCCGCCCGCAACGATAGAACCAGAGGAGTCAATCAGCTGAATGAGAAGCACTTAGGGTTTGTGCAACTTTCGGTGCAGCGTTGACGTCCTGTGTAACCGAAGTTATGATTATTCATGTCGACAATAAAACCCTCGTTCTACCTAATGCGAGGCCAGTGTTTTACCACCACGCCTCCTTTCACAGCACCCACACGTGTAGGAAACAAAATATGAGTGTTAGCAATGTACCTTCTACTTCAACAACATATACTTATCCATACGCACTTGAACAGAGCGCCGTACATAAATTAACGCTACAAGTGTATTTCAAAGTCTCAAGGTTTCTGTACGTCAATATAGCCTACTATGGAAAGACTAAAACACTAGACCACGATATACTTTTATTGCACTTAGCAGAGACGTCCCTCTCTGGGAAAACATGTGAATGGTTTTACAGCTACCTGAGTGGCAGGCCACAGCAGGTTCACTTTAACTTCAAAATAGGACCATTCACCTCAGCCAAATGGACAACCCTGACAGCTTTTCCCCAAGGATTCGTGCTGGATACTCTTTTATTTTCAATTTACATTTCTCTACTGTCGGAAATATTCCGATACATGGACTGCCACCAATATACTGACAACATCGATTTGTTTGTCCTAAGCTCAGTAAAAGACATTGAGGAAACCATACATAATATTAACGATTACCTTGCGGAGCAATATAAATTGTCCCGCTATAACAAACTTAAGCTTAAACACCTGCATGCTATTTGGCACACCAAAAATCATAAATGAGCGAAACCAAATCCCATACACTAAAATAAATTAAGTTATCATCCCAAGAGTCCAGAAATATCGCAACCTGGGAATTATATTCGATGAAAATTTGTCGGGTTCAGACTTCACTACCATCCATTTATATATAAAGTGATTTGACGAAAAAATTTGATGGTGTGACAGAACTTTAAAAAATCTAAAATTTAGCCCCAGAGTTCTAAAAAATATTTATTGATTTAAGTCATAATTTATTTATTTTTTTTAAATTTTGTCACTTCTATCCCTTTTTTAACATAAGGCTATTTTTGCCTACAATTATGTAAAACGGTGGAAATTTTTTTTAAAGATTTGATTGGTGTTAACTTAAGCAAAACATGCGTAATTACAAGTAAAGATAAACAAAAAATTTAGACAAGTGGAAAGCGATATATGAGAGCTTTCTGGGGCGGTAAAAGATAAGACTGTGTAGGAAATGAAACTGTTACGGACGATCTGACAGTAAACTCGATTTAGACCTTATCCATAACTACAGTCGAAGTTAGCTAAACCACTTAAGCAGGATACATAGTATTAGAATTTCAAAACAAATATTAAACTACAAACGTAAAGGGAAAAGAAGAGAAGGAAGATCATGGAGAGGTGGAATGAGTGAGTCTGGAACAAAAAGAATTGTATTCCGTAAAAGTGAAGAAGAAATAAAATGAAGGCAATTGCGAAAGTTTGACAAAGAGTGGGATATTGTGAAGGGGATAATATAGGGGCGAACGTTGTTAAAATCTTTGCTCATTACTGTCACGCAATATCAATCAAATATAAAAAAATGAGTAACAAGGAAAGAGTTTGTTATTGTGTTAATTTTCTTCAAGATCCTTGAATATAAAAAATGTTGTGTGATTGAAAATTGAAGAGTATAAAAATTTAGTTGAAGTTTGAATCTTGAATCTAATAAAAAAATCTGATATCTATGTAATAAGCATATCTGATACAAGTACATTTTGCGAAATATTGAAATAAAAAAAATACTGAAAATGCATGTATAAATCATAACGTGATTTATACTGTGGTTCTGCAGGAACTTCATACGATTTCAACCAAATACAAATTTTTATTAATGTATTTGAAATCTTATGCTAGGCATAAGAGCTTATAAACACGTGTGTATGTACATGTAAACTCAAGAGGTAGTTACCAATACGTGTCTTCAATTTTACCAACATGTTGTTTATATATTTAACGGCCACGTGTCAAAGAGTGATTTAAGAGGACACTGTAAATATCCAAATGCTAAGCATAACGTATTGAGTGGAATATAAATATATTCGAAGGTATCAATACAGTAAGCAAGCAAGTTGCATTCCTAGATAATATTATCTGTCTACTATGTGAGCATACATTTGTTACAGTGATGCGTTCCTGGTGAGTATTTCTGCAGCCAAAATTTCGCACATTTTATTCCGGAGCGAAAGATTATGCTACAGGAGTGTCTACTTTTTTTTTTTTTTTTTTTAGTTTTACTGTATGTATCAACTCCAAAAAATTATGTACATTTGAATAAACGGTTTTATCGTTAATTTGTGAACACCCTTTGTGTCAAGGTCTATTAATAATTCATAACATTATTTTATTGAACACACTTGCAAAAGCATCCACAGAAGTGTAGATAAGACTGCTTTACGTAATCGAATAAACCGTTTAAAAACTGTAACTCACAGGGCTCGGCTCTGATGAACCTATCTTGGACTAACTAGGATCTGAACCTTTTCCTTACTGCCTGGTGTATCTCAGAATCAATATTTAAGGGGCCTACCTACCTGCGTTTCAAACGCGTTGCAGCGAGTTACGGCTATTATTTTTTTTACGAAACTGTTTTAACGTAAATTATACTTTTATATCTACGAAAAGAACACACACTTCAAACTATGTCGCTATAATTTTAAACATTCGGCATGTTAATTAGAAGCATCATTTTCGGTCCCTCAAAACGGCCAAAAGTGGGTTTTCCAGATCGCCATATATGGAAAAATAACAACTGGACTCGAAAAACATAGATACAGAAACAAACATTAGACTTTGAACTATGCTGCTCGTAAACAAAATACTATGTTCACCGCTTGAAGTCCCTTAGGAAAAATAATAATAGTGAAGCACTGCACGCCATCTGAGGAGCTTGCGCAGAGAGGCGATAACGCTTTACATACGTCAACTAGTGGCACCCTTACCGCTCCTGCCTCACATACACAAACACAGCCTATCTAGGGAGGTCCCTTAACTGGTTGCTTTCCTTGGCATGTCTCACGTACGAGTAACCTTAATTTCTGTCTGTTAAACTGGCAACTGGATGAGTAGACAGAATTAACCCTCGACAAGTGTTTCCTGTCCGGTGTGTGGGCGAGAAGCGAATTTGCGTTTGTGCGATTCGCCGTTGTGTCATCTGCACTGTTTTATTATTTTTGCTTCCCCCGCTGCTTGAATGGCGTGGGACGAACACCCCCGCACTACCCCTACTTCGTGGACGCCCCTCGAGAGCGCGCTACAGAGGGAGGGTGGGAGAGGTGGGGATAGTAAGGGGAGGTGGCGCCCATTGATGGGCAGGCAGCCCGCGTAGCGTCCCTCACTCCATGGCGACCACGGAGAATGACGGCCCAAGGGGGGGGGGGGGGGTGGCCGGCGCGGGCGGGCGTGGGTGTCCGCCGACGTACCGTGACGATGCGAACGGAAAGGGTCGGGGGTGAAAGGGGAATTTAAGGGATGCGGAGGGGCGGGGAGGATTCGCCAATCGAATTAGCGCGTGGGTCGCCGGTCAAAGCGGCCGCGAGGGTGAATTGGGAAGGGAAGGGGGTTGCAGTCGTCGCAGTCCGTCTCGCGCTACACCCGGCTCCTGTTTCAAATGCCACATACTTGTCCACGCGACCCCGTGTCCGCCTGCCTGCGCTGTCGCATGCGCGTTCAGATACTACGCACTGCGTCGAGATCTTCTCTATCTGTCGCACATTCACAGTCTCACATATAGTCTCTCTCTCTCTCTCTCGCTCTCTCACACACTCCCTCTGTATCTCTCTCTGACGGAAGCTATGTGAGAGACTTTGGTCAACGATTAAGAGTGCGTGGTAGGTTAATAAACGCTGAAAACATCTATTGATTTCTACGCTTTTTTCGAAACCAATATGGATAAAATACTCGATGACAATCCTAGATAATGGTATTTGCCAACTTTATGAACAAATATTTATCCATAATTACTAATTCGTTACGCGTGATCTCTTGCGCCGCAGTTAAATGCACGAAGTTCAGGCGTTAGAGATTGTGCATCAGACGTTCGTAACACTGGAAACAATTTTGTATAAAACGTTGGCTAAAAATATTGTCTAGGATTGCTATTGTTTAATTTTCGCATATTGGCTTCAAGAAACCTACAGTTATAGTCAATGCATTTAGCGTTGAATTATGTACCACGTCCTCTCAAGGTACCTGCGCTTGAAACGCATTGCAGCGAGTTACAAGTAATCATATTTGGAAGAAACATTCCAACGCGCATTATCTATGAAAAGAAAACACATTTCAAACAGTGTTTCTATCAGTTTAAAAATTAGGATCGCTTATTGGAAACATGTTTTTGGAGACTCTCAAAATTGCTAAAAATAGCTTTTCAAACTGCCGTATCTAGGAAAATTCCAACCGGATTCTAAAAACACAATAACAGAAAAATGCGCTGGAATTTGAACCATAAGTATCGCAAATAAAATAATACGGTCACCACTTAAAGTCCCATAGGAAAACGAATAATAGTAAAGCTCTGTGCGCCAGTTGCGGGGTTTGCACGTAGAAGCGATAATGCATTACACACGCCGACCGACGTCACTCTTAACGTTCCATCGGTTTCGTGCCTCACATACCCCAACGCAGCCTACCAAGATAAGAACCTTAACATCGTGGTCTTCAGCGCTGGTGAGGGGTAACATGACGTGAGTATGGAGCAGCGCCGGAATAATGGGGCAGGGGAAACGGGAGATCCCCGTGAAAACCCGCCGACCAGCGGCATCGTTCGGCACGATTCCCACATGAGAAAATCCGGGGACCAACCCCGCCGAGAATCGAACCTGGATCGCCAAGGTGGGAACTCTCTGGTTGAATGAAACTCGTGTAGTTTTTACAAGAAAATACGTTTCATTTTAATAATCTGTACATTTAAACGTCCGACCGCTTGGTTCAATGGTTAAAGTTCCTGGCTGGTGTCCAAGTTCGATTCCCTGTTGTCGGGTGAGAAGAAATTTAGCATTGTGTTTGTTCCTTCACCCTGTCCGTGCAGAAGGCAATGGCGAACCTCCGTAGGCATGTCCTCGCCTAATAGCCCTAGGTGTACCCTCTGAGGGCGCCAACTTACAAATCAATGGAAAGGGCCTAGAAAAGAAGTACAGTTTCATAGACGTATATAGCGGAGTTGTTCTGCTTGGTGATACTGTTTATAAACTTGTGTAGGTAAAAGTCATGTATTCTGATCCTCAAATTACCTGTATCACAAAATAACTTGACTTTGGTCATACACTCAGAAACGTGTGTTGGTAAGTTCCCTGAATTGGTAACATCTTAAAAATTTTGTTTCACCAAAGTACTTTTTATCACCAAGTATCATAATTCACCCTACACTTCAAAGTTTGATAGCCAGCTGAGATTTTTCTTGTGCAGAAATCACATGCGGCAGGTAAACTAACTGCTCGTTTTTTTTACATGGGAACAGCTGTACAAATGATTGCCAACATAACGATAAAAAAGGGGTTTTCTAAAAACAATAGACCGGAAATTGAACCCAAGTCCTCCCGAATGCGAGTCCAGTCGTATTACCACCGAGATAACTCGTTCCGTGCATATATATCCTGCCACGAAGCAAACAACGTCGAGCAGATACGTACACCCTGCAACAGTACAGTCCAGAAAGTAATAAACAAAGTCCTGGTAAAATTCCACAATACTATATCATCTTTACAATATTATTTTCAAAATATATCAATAATTTAATTAAAAATGTTGCAAGCTTTTTTCATTACGTGCTGATTATAATGAAATTACGTAGCGAAACATTTTGTTTGTCCTTGTATTGTTATCAGCTAGGAAATTAAGAAAGTCTGTATTGTTTACATTAAAATTGGTTAAACTTCGTCCTGTTTGCCGCTCCGTTAAGTTTTGATCCCGGCAATCCACCGTTCACGATTAATAAATAATAAACAAAATCGTTTGTTCATAACTTTACTAATTGGTCTCGTGAGCCTATTGTGAGCAAGACGATCCTTATCTGGAACGTGTCGCATTGGTAGATTAAAGTTTTCCTCATAAATTTGCTAGTATGTTAATTTGTGTCAATTATTAGACAACATATTCAAACCAACAGCAAACTTGCAGTAGTATCGGCGTACAAAACTTCTCTTTTAGGGCGTGGGAAAAATCATAATTTTATGTTTGTATTCGTTCTTGTCCACTGCGAAAACCAATTAACACAATGAAATGAAACAATTAGTATTGAAACTACATGCCACAGGCTACTTCTTGACGTTTATAAAAACCTATTACAAAACATTTCTGTTATTTCTGAAATCTTAAATTTTTTGTTACTCTTAGCAATTTTTTTTAATACAAAAATATATTACAGTGTTTTTTTTTTATGTCTGTCAAGCAGTTTCCAGTGACATGTAGTTTCACGGTAAATTATTACTTTTCATTATGTTGATCGGTTTTCGCGGTGGACAAGAACGACAAAAACCAATTTTGACTTTGAAATACCTTAACGGGAAAACTGAATGAACTAATTTTCTTTGTAAGAGGAAAATGTTTTCCCAATTGACGTCTACAAAACTAACGCTATTTCATAGAAATATTAAATTACGTTTTTTTTTTTCACCAGAACGCTCTTTATCAAACGCAAGCTCACAACTAAGGATAAACAACATCGACACCTACATTGGAGCGAACAATTGTTTCTAGCAATAAATCACACAAGATACACACACTACTCTCTCTCGCTTTAATTGTAACATATGGACTTCTCGCCTTATCGTAATGTTAAGATGCATGTAACCACGAGATGGTCCAAAGATGCATCTTAAATATGCATTCCTTTTCTGTAGTTGGGCGGAAAACCATGCTTATCTATTGATACCGTGATCCCTTTTTATCTTTGACATACCACCACAGTGAATTTTTTTTTCGTGGTTCCTACTGGGTGCGAAAATTGTTTTGGGAATGAGTGTACGTGCCGCCGCAGAGTAAATTTTTTTTGCAGAATCTGTAATTGAGATTGAATGGAATACGTCTTCTTTTTATTGCAAGGCAGTTACGTTGACGTCATCGGGCTGCAGTAACACGTCAACTTATTGTACGAAACTTGTGGTAAATGGCCGCTTAGTGAGGAGTTTTTTTTTTTTTGGGAGGAAAGGGCGGGGACAGCTAACTTCGGTATTCATGAGATAATTAATGACCTGTCAGACAATATTGTCCCTAGTCAGGCAGAACTGTCGGTTGTATGTTCACGAGCTCTCAAAGAGCATACTTGGATAAATTTACGAAGCTGTGGAACTGAGCTTTGTATAAGAATTAGTTTGGATGACTCTCATTATTACGTTGTTGTTTTATTTATTTAGTTCTCTTTTTTAATATGATAGAAGGTGTGTGCAGTCTTAAGTTATCAGTAAAACATGCTGTTACTTTTTCCGATTTGAAACAGTCTTACAATCCTCATCAGGGTGTAGGAGAAAAATATTATAACACTGTTTCAAAGCAGAAAAATTTTTTATACCGAACTAGCGATTGGTGCATATGTAGATGTAGTCTACTGATGCATAACACCGTCCAAATGTGAGTCAATACATTGGATTGTAAGCACCATCGCTTTGATAACAGGCATACTAAACTTTAGTAATAGGCTCCCATGTGGAAGTTGTGATCCAAAGTGAAGTATTAAGTACGTTCCGTTTATAACTGTAAGTGATGAGTATTCACGTCACCGCTCGTTAGCCAAACACAATAAAAAGGGATCTGAAATATTTGCAAATATAAATTGTAAAATAGTGTCACAGTTTGGTTCCACCATGTTGTGTGGCAAATCCGTGTTTTAATCGATCTATATTACCGGTATAACACCTGCAGAACTAACTGGATGTTGTCTACGGCTGTAACTCATTAATGTTAACTATACAAAAAATAAAAAACATTTCACTTTAGACAATAAGTAGTCACATGAATACACACCAAAATAACCTGGAAAAATCCTACACTTTTTAGGCACAGATTGTTGACAGTCTAGTATTTATCAACAAATGTCAATTTCGTATTGATAGACACAGTTCCTAATTCATGTTATTAGTAAAAAAATATAAACACCAACATTAGTGCTCATGTTTTTAAATACAATTTACGTACACTTGGGTTGCTCACTAAATAAAGACACACAGAGGATAATTTTAAAAATAATTTCTTATAACCAAACCTAGTGTCTGCACATACAATTCAGTAACATTGCCCGTATTTAAGTCAAATCTTATCTCGAACTAAAATAGCGTTATGAACGTAGTGGATATTATGATTTACACGTAACGTACGCACCAAATGTTCTGTTTGCATGATAGCTTACTTAGCATGTCAATTTATTTACATATTACGGTTTGACCTAGAAACATGTTGTGTACATAAAACTATTTATTCATATCTTAAGAATTAATTCACAGAATACATTAGCCATTGGAATACTATATGCTAGAGTATTGATTTACAGTATCAGTAGCATTATTTTACGGAACATAGTTAGACTTGTCACACATTTTTGTCTAAAATGGGACACTATTTCTGTCAAAAACTTTCAATTTAAGAATTTTTACTTAGCTTTTCGGTACAGACGAAAAATTCTGAAGTGATGTACAAGGTCCACCAGTACGCTGGCCTCATACTTGTCCACATTTTAGTTGATAATTTTTTTTTTTTTCATAAATTTATGCGTGAAAGCAAACTGTGAACATATTCTCCACATGTTGACTCACGTAGTTGGTTAAAGAAGATGTAGCTTTACTTGAAATATATAAGTTCAGAAATAGAATATGTTTAGTGTTGGGTTCTAGTGTTCAGTTAATGGATTGGCCTTGGAAATGTTTACTCATTACGGCTGATAGGTTGTCCCTAAGTCTCTGTACCACTGTCAGTTTGCGGCGTGAGGCTCGTAAGGGGAAGGGGTTCGTTTGAGAGCCAGCGAGGTATAGGGTAGCAATTTCCGTTGTTCAACTTGAATAGCGCCACTGTCAAGCTGGCATAAAACGAGCCCCGGGTATTCCGCACTGTCCTACACAAAGGTCGCGTGAAAGGCCTCGCAATGAAATGTAATCGATGAGCGCGATTGTCTTGTATAACAACGAGCGATGTGCTTGTGTTCGTACGGTCGCAGAGTGAATGTGTTTGTTTAGCCAACCACTCGGAATCTGACGTAATAGTGAAAGACGTTATATTTTTTTTTTCTTAAAACGGATATTACTTCTGACCAATTACTGGATGCGCTATTCTTCAATTTCTGGATTTGCTATTCTTACAAAGTAGGCTGCACTAATGAAAACCATTCAAACTACCCAAAAATAGGTTTCCAGAGTTTTATTAAAACAAAACATACGAAAAAATCAATATTCTACATACTTTATTATAAGGAAGTGTTCAAATTACAAACATATATAAAACTGCACAAACTTCAAATTAAAGTAGTAATGTAAATTCTCGTATGATGCCGTCGAAAACGGGAAAATAAACCAGATTGCAAGGTCCGTGTACTAGAGACAAGGTAAATGTAACACTTTTGAAGCTTTGGTTACTTTTTTCTTGCCAAAAAATTTGGTATATGTGTGTCAGTTGGTACAACAAATTCAGTAGGATAAGTACGCAGTGCAAATTTCTTGTTATTAAGGGGCCTCCTTAACCTGCGCTTGAAATGCATTGCAGAGAGTTACGGCTGTTCTTTTTTTGACGAAACTATTTAACGCGCATTACATTTGCATATCTACGAAAAGAACACACACTTCAAACTATGTTGCTATACTTTTAAATATTCGACACGTTTCTTAAAAACATCATTTCGAGGCCCTCAAAATGGCCAAAAATGGCTTTTCCAGACTGCCCTAAATGGAAAAACATCAACCGGATTCGAAAAATGCAACAATAGAAACGAACGTTAGACTTTGAACTGTGCTGACCTCAAATAAAACCATGTGGTCAACGCTTAACGTCCCATAGGAAAAAGGACAATAGTGAAGCACTGCACGCCAGCTGAGTGGCTTGTACGGAGAGGCGATAATGTAGTAGGCTACATACGTCTGTCAACGGCAACCTTACAGCTCCTGCCTCACACACACAAACACACACACACACACTCAAATGCGTCGGAGGCCACAGTAAAATAATGTTTTGGCCATTATTCTTATCACGACAGTCTTAAAAAGTGCTCACTTTACCGTGAACAGCCTACAAACGTTTACAATATGCATTTCAACGGGAAAACATTTACTGTTCAGAATTCTTTAAGAAAAATAATACAAGATGAGTCGTTTAAAAGAAGCCCGATTTGTGGTATGTGTAAAGGAGGGAGGGGTACGAGGAAATAACAGCATTCACGTGACGCCACCATTTACAGAATGTTCGGGTAATTCACGGATACGGGGCCGAGGGGCCGACCCCCCCCCCCCCGTGGCTCAGTTGGTTGAGCAGCCGGCTTTGGTGACGGAGGTTGTGGGTTCGATTCCCAGGTCTGGCTGGGTGTAAATTTGTGTTTGTCCATTTGGGTCTCAAAAATTGTCACTATACAAATTGGCTCACGAAACGTACTGGGGTCACTGAAATTAAGTCACATTAAAGGGGGAAGCTTCCGCATCGCCACTGCACAAAACATTTTATCTTAAAAAAAAAAAAAAAATCGGGTCAGACCTCTCGCCTTCCACCAAGACTATCCGGGTTCGATTCCCAGCGGGGTCGGTCCCTGGATTTTGCTTGTGGTAATCGTGCCCGACGATGCCGCAGGTCGGCGAGTTTTCCCCGTCCTTTTCATTCCGGCGCTGCTCCATACTCACATCATGCCACCCCTCACCAGCGCTAAAGACCACGATGTTAAGCGTTGACCAAACATCTCTCTCACTCACTCACCCTCTAATACTTTCTTTATTTTCCCACGTATCGTCCTCACTTGCCTGCTCTTGCAGTATCTTGTGAAGTGGTCAATTGTCACTAAGACGCCGAGGCGCCAGGTATATTTAATATTCTTCAACTGCAAACTAAAAATGAACCTTCTGTAAAATCATTGTTCAACAAATTTGGACAGCTTATTCTTCTCCATGCCTCCACTCCCGAGCCCAATGTATGGCGATGTGCGCCGAGCCAGCTGGTGATACAGCTGCAGCAGTAGGAGTAGGAGTAGGAGTAGAGAGGACAAAACACAAATGAACCGAACATGGCCGTCTGGCTATACATCTTTGCGCGGCCAATACTGGGGAGAGCAGACGCGGTATGGACTTTCGTGGCCCGCGGTTCACGCTTCAGTCTAGTCTATAAGTGAAAACAAGTCTTCTCGTAGACAGAGGCATTTATTCGTGTCGCTATCATTTAAAGGCGTAGTGTCAAAGGTCAAAGAGAGACGTACGCATCTATTGGCCTATATACCTTCCGGTGGCGATAAAGTACGCATTAGAGATTACTGAAGTGCCAGTAATGGGTACAATCACAGGAAAGTTATTATAATGCTATTCCTATGTACTTGGAGCAGTTTATCTGCTGAAGTTTGGCCTAATGTTAGGAATTTCTTAAGGACTTCTGCGACTTTGAAAATCTGCCAGACTCCGTGTTTAAAACGTTATGTACAGAGACATGCCAAATTTGCGTTAAAATTTGGTGACAGACTAGACTCTACTGATATGTACAGTACATTCTCGAGCTCAGTCTGCAGAGTCCTGAAGAATTCGAGTTTTTCCTTTAGGCTCAAGCTGGATTTACAGCAACTGTAAATTTGTGTCACTTTCACAATTGGATATTGACTTACTTGGCGTCTCCTGGAAGTCGTTGAGCCAATAATAAAAATATAACAAAATGTGATATCACTGTGTCAGCAAGCAGATAATGAACATATGATGTCTTTTTGAGTACGTATATATTCTTGGAAGTTAACGTACATGTCAGTGAACATGCAAATATCCCCTGGCTCTAACAAAGGTGTGATTGTATTTACCCATAGCCATCTTTAGTAGAAGGCCGTGGCCTTATATCTTGCAACCCTGGCAGGAAGGGTCATTTAACACTGCTTTGTCTCGTCAAAGGCAGTGGCTTCCCCTGATTCACCTGTATGTAAAGCAGAATGACAAATCATGTACAGCCATTGCCTTTGGAGAGATAAAAGAAGCGTCAAAAAGAGCCTTCCTGCCAGGGTTGCCAGGTCTGCGGCCGCGGCCTTATACTAAAGATGGCTATGATTTACCACCAGTCTTTTATGTGACGTCATTGACGTTTTTGGCTTCTATACGTGCGATTGATTGATAGGGGCCTCTGTTTTTCGCGAAAATAATTTTGCCCCGCTTCGTTTCGGTGCCTTACATGCACATCTGCAGCTATGCTTCACGGTCAGTGATTGGCTATTATAACTCTCACGAGCATAGAGATTCTACCGGCAAATAACAGACGTGTTGTATTGCAGAACGTTATTGTAATTGGCGCTGCCAATAACCATGGAGCATAATTGTAGATGTGCACGTAAGTCACTGAAACATACTGGGGCAAAATTATTTTCGCGAAAAACCAGGGTGCCTATTGATCACTCTACCGTGTAACACTTAGGCCTAGTTATTGGATCAAAGTGTTTCCCGCTACAATTCACGCCAATGTACGCTGAGCGAGCGGACAATAACTAGCATCCTTGTCTGTTGTCAGAAATAATGCGAAATCAGCTGGCCTCTAGTGGTGTATAAATTTTAACTCAAAATGTTATTTTCCATGCCAAAAAAAAATCTAATAGAGTGTTAAACTCCTTTCCTATCGCAATCTCCCTTACGAGACTTTCTTGAACAATTAGTTTTGCTTGAAAACGTTACCTCTAAAAATGATCCACAAAGAAGAAATTCACTTAACACTGATTTTCAATTTTAATATCGTAGCTGTAGCCTGGTGGACAGAAACATTAAGACCGTATTCCATTATAAATTTTTTATTTACTTATTTGAAATAAATTAAGAAAAGCACCACTTTTCGGTAGTTAAATGTTACCAAACGATGACGGTTTTCATAACGCAGCGTCCTAAAGTCAAAATTTGCTGAAAACGGGAGCATAAATAACAGTGTGTATAATTAACTTAGTCAAGAAAGTCTTAATTCACTCTGTCCATTATCACCCATATGACGTATTAATCAGTTTTAGAAATATTTAACAGTTGGTGAGTACTGCCATATTTAATGTCGTCAGTAATACAAAATAATATGTAAGGCACTAACACGTCTACAACAATATTTTGTTATGTCGAGAGAATGAATTCAATCAGTAGCTGACACGTTCAACTGTTGAACATGCTTTGGCTACTTGAGTATACTAAAATGCCAGTGCTTACTTACTATTTGTTAAATTTTTCTGAAACAACTGCCAATATGTGTGTGATAATAGCACGAAGGAATATTTACCAGGCTAAACATATACACTGAAATGAAACGGTCATAATTAAAGCGGTAATTGCAGTAAGAAATCATAGCGCCATAGGGCCTTTTTCAGGAGATGTCATTAATCGATTTTACGTTGATTTGTCTTTATGTCTACAAGATTTGCCGGAGAAATTTTGGTCCGTTATGTTGGAATGAGGTTTTGATCAAGCTGATTGTATGATACATGAAATATTATTTGTGTTCATAAGTGGTTGTAAGTGTATTTCGTGCGTTTGATTTCAAATTTAGCTACGCATAAATGAACAGTACTGTGTAGTATGGTATAGCAGTGCGTAAATACATTCCAATGGATACAATAAATTGTAACTCATTAACCTTCGAATCTTAAACATGGTTTCAGTACGCAGGATCTTATTGCAGCTGTCACCTAAATTTTGGTTACACGTGATTAAAGTCTTAAAATGGTAAAACATTCCCTTAATAATTGTTTCAATACGCAATATGCCATTGAATGAGTTGGTAATACTAGAAAATCGTTATTCAAAAGTAGGTATAGCTATACGGTTGTTAGGTAAGTTATACGGTTGTCAAATACCACAGACAGAAATATTTCCTTCCGAGCTCTCCTCTTCAATAATACACGACGTTGTCAGAACCGCGGCAAATGGAATGATTAACTACCTCGTAATGCTGCTCCAGTGGAGAGTGGAGTCTTGCAATCATCATAATCATCATTACTAAATTCGTCTCACACAAGAGGGAGGAGAAGGAAATATAGCAAAATAACTTGCCGCGCATTTTGGAAAAGTGATAAGTTTAACTGAGTTAAGGGGACTCTTCGCCGTTGTCGAATTTCCAACTTTGACGCGTGGGAACAACGTAGCGATAAGGTCCAGTGTCCCACGCTTGACGAGAAGCATATCGCCTCTATTCGCAGCGCGCCAAATTGGCGTGCAAGGTTTTCGTTGTAGTCTTTTGCCTACGTACGGGACTTTAAGCGATGACTACATTTTATTTTTGAATAGTATGGAGTAAAGACCAACGCATGCTTCTCGCTTTGCACTTTACGAATTCAGGTAATATTTTCGGAGTTACAGCAGTCTAAAATACCCGATATTAGCCATTTTGAGAGGCCCAAAAATCATGTTTCTAATAAGCGTGCTGAATTTTTGAAAACATAGAAGCATAGTTTCAAGTGTGTGTTCATTACGTAGGTAAACATAATATGAATAGGTTAAGCGGTTTCGCGAGAAAAAGAATACGCGTGACACGCTGCAATGCCGTCCATGCGCTAGTCGAGGACTCCTCTTAACATGACATGGATTGTCTTCTCTAGGTCAGACAACGCTATTAGGTGTTTCCTCATCAGAATGCTACGCCACGCCTAGACGCCCACAGTAAGAATTATCGGGTGAACCTTGTTATTGCTGGTTAAGTCTGCCGGCTTAGAAATAGTATTACAGCAGTATAACTCGTGTTAGGAAAGTTTATCCAGTTAAATAGAACCTTAACTTTTCAACTGGGTTAGCTCCGGTCGAATCGGTGGGTGAGCGAGGAATATTTCTGATAGGGTTCGTTAACGCATGAGGTTTCGTGCCAGCGGTGGGCTGTCTGCTTGGTAAGCTAGCCCTGACGACCAGAACTCGTAACCGACGTATGTGAAGCTGTCACCGCACATACAAAATAATTGTACAATAGATTGCGCATTGGATGCTTCACATACGTTCGAAACTGGAATCTCGGTACGCGGTCAGCAACCTCGGAAGTCGTCGAGCCACATGCACGAACGTAATAATCTAATGAAATACGCATTTGCATCGACTGAGAAGTATGCTATAAATGTTTCGTAGCTTATTGTGACCACCGAAGAAAAAAGTCACATTGATGAACGAAATATGAATTGGAGCTGAGTGTGTGATCGAAACGTATTTGTACTCGGGCGGAACTGTACCTTTTGAAATATCGTGTCGGTTACAGTTAGTCAATATCGGTAAAAATTCGTCAGTGATTAAAATACCACAAGTAAAAATGTACTGAGGATTTTGATATCTGATCTGAGTTAACATTGACTACAAGAATAATTAAAAATTTGTGAAAGGTTTGAAGAATTTAATGTTTTTTTTTTCGGTACTGAAGTACTTTGAAATATGCCAACTGCACAAAGCACCCCATCTACTTCGCTGCTGGTACAGATGGCTGCTGAGAGTCTCGTCAATTACTATTTTTATTTTTGGTTGGGGAGGGGGGTTAATTCCACGAGCAAGATCATTACACTAAAGTCAATTCACGGCAAAGAGAGAACTTTAAAAGTCCTGTTTATTATATTTATTTCGGTGAATGTATTTGTAGCTGTCGACCAAAATAAAACATATTAGGTACTTTATTCGTATCCTTGACAAGAAGGTTTTCAAATATGCTCTCTTTAACGTTCACAACCTACTAGGCCGAATATTTTAGTGTACCTATGTTTCAAGCAATGGAAAGTTGTTCCATTAAAACCATAACTTTCCTCACCTGAAAGATTGTCTTTTTGTTTTTTGTTTTTTCTGGATGAAGTATAATTTATTGAGGAATTAATTTTTGAAGCGGTATTAATATAGCAAGATCACAAGTATTTCACGAAGAACGGATATTTGTCGCTACTGTTAAGATACATCATTAAAAATATCAGATAGTTAAAAGTTGTGTCTAATTATATACATCTTTTGCGCCAGCTGTTCCTCATGCACGAACGTATGTGGACGCACGCAGGATGTCAAGTCTGAAGTGACAACTAGCCGCCAGTCTTGAAATTCTCACACTAATTCGGAAAACAAATATCATTACTTTTAAGTAACGGGACATAATTTATTCAAATGCAGCTAAGAACCACCCCGATGAAAAAAGCTTCGATTAAAAATCAACACACTGAAATCGGGCCATCTGTTTGAGAGTTACGAAGCCATGGACATACATACAGACGGACAAACAGACATTTGCTTAGAACTTATAACACGCCTCCTATTTTGTCGGGAGTTGAAGACAGATTTCACTAATTTCGTGAGCACACTGTGACGCGTGTCTTGTGAACTATTAATAACATCGCAATTTTATAATTTCGATTCTGGCCCAATAAATTATGCTAAAGAAGTGTGTCACACTGGCAAGTTATTTACTACTGTTTTATAGGATTGCTTTTTCTTCTTCCCTTTTGAAGTCAGAATTCCTGCGAATTTCAATAAACGTTTTCAACGTTAATTTATGTGGGTACCATGCCCTCTTAAGTAAACAACATGGCTGCTTCTGACGTCTCTACAAACGCGACTAGCATTGTATTTAAATGGCCCTTAAAGTCGTATTGATTCTCCTCGGAGCCGCTGAATGCACCTTTAGCCTTCCAGCGATGGTCTGTCAGGTAAACACTCTCTCCCGACGAGCCAATTCTGCTCCGCTCGCCTGTGTGGGCGTCAGACAAGACGGAGAGAACTGCTCGACAAGGTCCGGGTCGGGTGAGAGGGGTGCACGATCACTTTGGATTACGTTTTACCCTTGGCTGGGGCTCTTCGTTAAGCATGCAGGACTATAGCTTCAAGCTAAGGCACAAGGAGCTGGTACTTAAGAGTTCAGTCAGCAGGCCGTGAAGAGGAAAACTCACTTTGACAGAAATACAAATGCCCTCGCTGTTCTAGATCTACAGCCCAGCATTCCCTCTTCTAGGCATTCTAGCTTCCCATCGCTCGTGGTCGCTGTGAACAAGTTCTCTCCCCTCCCGCTCTCCCCTAAACCCTCTGCCAGGTTTCGCTCGGTCCGCTTCTTGTGACCGTCTGCTGATTGGCCACCATTGTCTACTCGTGCGAGCTTCCTTGCCGCTCTGCGGGGCAACACTTGGCTCGATATGCCAGCCTGTTTTGCCTTGCGTCTGTAGCTATAGACAATTTTTCCTATATTCTTAATTTGCTCGACTGATTACGGCTTAAATATGCGTTTAAAGTTCAACTGATATGCTTTTATTGTAGCGCAAGGTAAATAGAATTGATATTTCAGTAACACATTTCACACATTTGTTCTCAGAATTTCATAAGAGCTAAAAATTATATAATTCACATGATGACTGATGCCGACCCTTAAGGACGTTGGACCCGTAAAAAGTCAAAATTTTATATTTGTGCCAAACACTGTTCAACTTTTACACATCAGATAACATGTCATTTCCCCAAATAAATAAAATTAGGTCCCATAGTTTTAGCATTATGACCTATCAAAGTCACAAAATGGCAGTGGCGGTGTAGCCAAAATAATAAAATATAATTAACTTGCAGAAACAAGTTAATTCATATTGATTCTTAATGATGTAAGCTACTACAAGACACTTTTGTGAACACAAAGCGATAACTTTTTGTATTTTTAAAAAATTGATGAAAATGAATAAATTTTTGCATAACTTTGGCTCTTGACTACTACTGAAATTTTTAAAACTAACTTTTGTCAACCATGTTGTAAAATGCATTGATACACTAACTATCAGTTCCTGTAATTTTGAATTTATTCGTTAATTACTTTTTTTTATATTTTGGCTACACTGCAATGGCTATTTTGAGACTTTGATGAGTGATTATGCAAAAACTATGGGGCCTATTTTTTTTTATTTGGGGAAATGACGTGTTATCTGATGTGCAAAAGTTGAACAGTGTTTGGCACAAATATAAAATTTTGGATTTTTACGGGTCCAACGCCCTTAACTGGTTTCAGTATAAAATTCCTTCCTCTGACTACTGCCACCCAACCACTATAAATCTTGAGTGAAACGTATAAAATGTTCATTTTGCAACAGTATGGTCACATGATGAGGATCTCGTACATCATAGACATACAATTTTTATTGACGATTTGATGCTAATGTAAGTCTGGCTCTCAGTTCTTGATCTCTCTTTTTTACGCAAACAGCACATGATGAAATCAGCGATGGATGACTGCAGTGTATTTGTCCTCGTATTTAATCCCGCTGTAATGCCACATTTGCCAACTGCTGGAAAGATCAGAAAAAGTCCTGGAACTTCTTGCCTAGTTCTTTGAACTGCATGACTTTGTGAAAGTATTTGTGTCTGTTGAGTGTTTAATAAAGCAAAATGTCGACGAGAGTGAAAAATTTGGCTCGACCCTGTTCACGGTTAAACAATGCGAGTTTGAAATATCTTCGCTGACATCAGTTACGCATGTCCCTATTTCGAATATGATTTGACGCAACGTATTGGTTGCTTTTTTTTATATTCAAGAATAATGGGGAGTTTCCTTAGGGACGGCCAAAGACAATTTATTTTATGTTCTTAAATTGCTGGAATGATTGCGGCCGGCCTAAATGCGCGTTAAAAGTCCAACTGAGTTTCTTGTACTGTAGCGCAAAATAAATATAATTTAGGCTATAATCACAAATTATACATTTTTCTGCTCAGAATTTTAAAAAATCCAGTTTGGAAACTGACACTTCATCATAAGGCTGTTAATGGGTTTAATATAAGTTTTTTTATATTTTTATGTTTGGAATTAGTTTTGTAGACTATTCATGTGAGTAAAGTTATCTCTTTCGAAACAATTTTAGCTTGCATACTTTTCTCATAACTGAGCGTCGAAGTTAAAATTTACAAGTTACGCTGCTACGTAATTAGTGAAAACCAGTTGACATACTTAAACGAAAAAATTCACAGTAAAATAACATGCCATCGGCTACGTAACCTAATATTAGAAAACTCACAGCGAACAACATTTATATTTTAGAAAACTTTGTAGGATTTACAACTTTTTTCTCCAGTAATTTTTGGAATTTTCAAAAGATTAAGGGTAATTCGTTGTGAGTGTATAAATGTCCAGTTACGTAGTACATTACATGTTATTTCACTGTGAATTATTTAATTTGAGTAAGTAACATGGTTTTCAATGTTTGCATGGCAGCGTAACATGAAATTTTAACTTTGACGCACAGCTATGAGAAAACTATGCGATTAACTCGCAAGAGGATACTTTCTACACAAATACAGTCCATAAAACTAACTCTATTCCAAAAAAATATGAAATTATAATTTTATATCTACCACTTGAACATCTTTAAGAGAAGTTCTCGTCTAGCGCATGGGTTGTGTTGTAACATGTCATGCATTGATTTTTCTTGAAACCGCTTAACTTATTCTTATTACGTTTATCTACAAAAAGAACACACATTTGAAACTACGCCTCTATGGTTTAAATCATTCAGCATGCTAGTTAGAAACATGATTTTCAGGCCTCTCAAAATGACTAAAAACGGCTTTTCCAGACTGCTGTATCTCCTAAAATATCACATTAATTCATAAAGTACAAAACGAGATGCATGCGGTGGCCTTTACTTCATTATATACAAAAATTAAAAAAAAAATAGTGTCACTACTTAAAGTCCTATAGGAAAAAAGACTACAGGGAAACCTTGCACACCAGTTCGGCGCACTGTTGAATAGAGGCGATATGTTTCTCGTCAAGCGCGGTATTCTGGCTCTTATCGCTCCGCTGTTCTCACGCGTCAAACGCGGACATTTGAAACCGGCACACACTACTCTTGAAGAGACATCACTTCCAACTAAAACCGCTGACTTATTAAGACGTTTAACATAAAACTTTTATTTCACGAATATTGCCAGGAAATGCATGTACTTCAGGGATTCAAAAGCGTGCGACCGTGCATAGCACTTCTCATTTCTGAACTTGCTATTGCCTGTGGGTGAAGATGGAGATCTCGTGCAGTTTGAGACACACCCCACGAAAACAAGGTGAATGCAAATACCAGAACTTGGACGTTCCACGCATTGTTAAGAACTCCGTGTGAAAAAGTTCAAAGCTTAGAATCGTTTTTCAGGCGATAACATACAAGTATATTCTCATCCCTAGTTAACTTCGCCCTAAGGAACTGTCAAGTGTCGAGTGCATCCCTAACCTGTAAAGTACAATGGAGGTTCTACAGGAACATTCGCGGACTAGACGATGCCGAGGTCGCCTCCCCAGCGACCCGTAAGACGGTGAGCCTCGTGTTTGATGGTGAACTACCATCACGAGGACTGGAGAATTCCTTCTACGCACAGTCAAGATCACTCCTTGTCTTGGTGTTTATGTGCACTTTCATCTCTCCATCACTGGAGGAGGATTTAAAACAGTAAAACAGTCTTTTTCAAACAGGAGGTGAGATAGTCTTCTCCAAGCAAGCTGTGAGTGGACTACGGCAGGGAGCTGGTAAACTGAACCACGTTTTTAAGTGAACAAATTTCAATGTACCTGTGTCAACTTTTATGTGACATAAGCTAACACCAATAAGTGAAGTGCAATCTGAAAACTATTTACTCTGGCTGATTTGCACGTAGAATGCTTATATACACGGCGAGCTTCCAAGGAAGTTTTAGAGTGTTGTGAACGAAATAAAAGTAAACTGCGTGTGAGACGTTTGCAAAAGGCTTGATAAATGTGTCTTCCTATGCCAATTGCCTTGTTCGTTTTAGCTAATGAGGTATATAAATTGTAACTTTAACATTTAGAAAACTGGAAACTGTATCAAGTTATTCACTGGAACACAAAATAACAAAAAGGAACAATAAATCTTTCTAGTTTCTATAAACTTACTAATTTGGTGACACTATACTTTCATTTGTAATTGAATGTTAGGTATCCATGCGGCATCTTCTACGCGGATGTAAATATGTTTCGGCACCCGAATTAGACGTACTACAACTACAGCTGTTTATTTAAAAATTGTGTTATGTTGTATATAATTAATGCGTCAGAAAAATTTTGAGTTTTAAATTAAAAACAAAATTTCTCTTCCATCTTCCAGTTTTTCATTAAATAACATAGGCCTACATTAGCTCTATGTTGACTAACAATTTATTTCAAGACAAAAACACTATTGCTGTATATGTGTCATTAATGGCAGAAATTTTCGTAATTACCTATAGAGGCACGAGTATTTCGCGTATTCATCTGGCAACAGCCTAGACTTCTCAGTTCTATACGTGTACCGGCTGAAGCCGAATATCCATTGGCTTCCAACAGCACAAATGTGTAGTACGTGATATCCCCACGACTTGTTTCCTTATTTATAACTGGCTTGCAGTCGTCAAATGTGTGTTGAAACCGCTCTCGTCTATCACAGAAGGAGGAGTGAAGTATACATTATTGACGTTCAACCTGACCTACAATCAATACGCGAAATAATCGTGCCTATACCTATTAGCTAAAATAATATACTTTATTGTTTAAAAAAATTAATTACGTCTTTAAAATGTTAGACCAAACTATAAGACACTTTGCGATATCTGCTCTGACTGGGCCCGAAATAATAATAGTATCTGTACTTCAGAAGTAAGTTAACGTAACTCCAAAATTAGAGTGTTGTAGTTTTTTATAGGCTTCTGTTGTATTCAGAAAGAAAAGCTCTATGCGATGGTATATTGTAGTAAGTATTGTGATGTTTATTGTAAGATACAGTGTTAAATTTTTCATGTAATGTGTTTGCTTTCGTAGAGGTATTGTGTGGTAAGTCCCATCAATGCCTTTTACCTCTAGTGGCCTATACTTAACTTCCTGTGGTATGATACAGTAACTCCAAGGCTTCCTGGAGTTACAGCTGCATACCGGAATAATAAAGCATATATCAAAGTTTCGTAGTTATTTCAGTAATTACACACGTGAGCTATCACAACGAAAACATCTCGGAAGCCATTTATCAGTTGAAAAAATGCATCGTCTGTATGTGCAGGAATGCAAAGAAAAGATATTACTAAGAATGATATAGACAAACGTTTGTTGTATAGAAATATTTTAACACTGAATTCAACCTGGCATTCTATCAACCTGATGTTGATATCACGGGGAAAAAAATATTTTGTGACTGCTACAAAATATTTTGTGGGTATTTACCCTGAAAAATTTATTTCGTGGTCACCACAAAAATTATTTGTAAGCACCACTAAAATTTGTGGCCACCACAGAATATTTTGTGGTTACTACAAAATTATTTTGCAGGGAAGTCTCCCCACAAAATTTTTCTTTCAGTGATATCTGTAATGATTATGACAGGTATCATCTCCCCATAAAATAATTCACATCTGAAGAAACCATTGACAATGTAAAGGAAAGACAACATTGCCATCCATCCGAAGCAAGTTTACAGTATGGCATGGAGAGAGTAGACAAAGAAACTAAAAAATGGCAAAATAAATAAGTGACGGAATCTAGAGAAATTCCTTGTTACGCTACTACTAACAAATTGAGATTCATTTTATTTAAGAAAATATTTGGACTCTGAACTACACCATAAACGATTCATCAACTAAGAAAGATTCTTGTGTAATGTGGGATGAAACTAAAGGTAGCGGAGGAGGAAACGAGATGGCTTCAGACATTTTGAAATGGGCAATGCAATAACTTTCAAAATCACCTTATATTAAAGAGATCACAGTGTTGTTCAGGTAATTGTCCAGGACAAAACACAAATGTTATGATGATCGCTTGTTACCGTTGGTTTTTGTACGATTTCAAATCACTGAAGGTGATAAATCATAAGTATCTGATGAAAGGCCGTATCCACATAGAAGTCGACACCCTTCACGCCATTACTGAGTGCGTGAAGAAAAAACAGCTGCACATGTTTGCTGTGTCACCTTGGAATTGGCAGTAGATGGTCAGGAATTGTGGAGTCATAGCAACCCAGCATGAGCGTTCATGACACCCTGAGCTTTCATTATCTGGTTATTGGCCCTTCTACTTCCTTTATTTCCAGGAGCATAGGAACTGATGGTCAGCAGGTGCTGATTGATATCCACATTGACACATTCAGCTGAGGGAGGAAAGTTTTGTTACATCTTTCACAAAACCTCATTCCAGCAAGAACATTTCCAGGACGTTGACAACATTCTGTGTTTCTTAGCATTATTACCTACCAAATCTTTATGTTTAAGAGAGAAATGTAATGTAAATAGGAATTTATTACTCGTACAGCTCAAATAATATCACTATTTTACGATAGAACTACTAAATATTGCTGTGTTGTTTTTAGAATTTGCATGGACTTATTATTCTGTTACGTTGTATAATGCAAACCATACGGCTAAGTGGTAGGGATTAATTTGCCATAACTCTATTTGCTGCTAAACATATTCATATTTTTTAATATTCGATACCATAATCTACAAAACAGTACAAATACATTTATGTTCGTAATTTTTACAATTCAAAGAGAAATTTTGTATTTTACAGAAAATTATTATAAAATTGACACTTATTTTCTTCTACTCAAAAAGTAAAGAAATGGAGTTATGATACCTTACCTCTGAGGTACAGATATCTGTAGCAAAGTCAATAGGAACAGGGGATCATAACTTTAATGTCTGGTCGTTAGTGACAATAATTGTCCAGGCTAGTCAGGAACAGGAAGGTAACCGGCAGTGACATGTTGTAAGGAACAATTCCAACATTCATAGTAGAGATTTCGGAAAGTCACGGAAGACCAAAATCAGGAAAGCCGGACTGGGAATCAAACCCAATTCTTGAAAGTCGTTGCTCGGCAAGTAGGAAATATTCATGTGCTATGCCTTCCGGGCGGTGCACGGCTTCATGAGTAAAGGGTAGAACTCAGTCACGGTTTTTTTTTTCTTATGCTACCCCTTCCTGTTTAGACAGGGATGTTGGCTCGAGGATGCAAATAGAGCGAGGTGCGAGAGCCACAGGCGGTGGCCATATTGATCCTCGATACAGCTTCCTCTTGCCACTAATGGACCCGCCGCACCTCTATAACACCCCTGCTGCCTTTAGCTCCTTTTTTTCTCTGCTTGTTGTCGCTTAGGGCACCGTTAAGTATTGCCAAGATGACGTTCTTCACCGAGCCTTCACGATTTTTTTATTCATTCGCATATAAATAGCACAAGCTTGAATACGTACGTTAGAAAGCAGGCTATTTTGCTTGAAAGTGTTTGAAATAACAGCTTAGAAAACTAAAAGTTAGTTAAAACCGCTTGGCAGCAAACACTTTTCTACGTTACATATGAACCGACTACTGCGAATTTTTTTTTAACTTTGCTTCTGATAAATCTTATAAAATATTTAGACCCTATGGTGTTTGCACAGTGACATGTCAGAATCAAAATTTACCTGTGTTCGGAACTTACAGTTACTAAAATAAATAAGTACAGCTAATGAAATATGATAAGTTCATACACACACATAAAAAAATAACAATGTGTCACTTGATTAAGGGCTTGTTCCTTAGTTTTGCAGTGATTTCGAAAATAATTTTTTTATTCCTACCTAACACTCATTTAAACATTTTTCTCCACAGTTTTGACACTAATATGTCATAATTTGTAGCTGATTTTTTTTAACAACGTACTTAGCGGTATTTTAGATTTCGTAACCCAAAATACCACGTTTTTTGTCGCGAAAATAAGCCAAAATCAAGAAAAATTAGTTTTGCTGACGAATAGTACATAGTTTCGAAAAACGCATTCACATTATTGTGCATCGTGTGGCTGCACTTTGTCTAAAAAATTTTCAAAGCTTTTGGTTAAAAAATATTTGAGTTATTGGCACCAATCTGAAAAAAAACTGAGGAACAAGCCCATAGAAGGAATACATTTCTTAAAAATACTTACGTTAACTGAACATTTTGTGAAAATAATAACGTTTATTATTTTAGCTATTTTTAAAACTGTAAAAATATGTGCTCTGGCGGCATCAAAGGTAGGGTATTACATGTTAAATTATATTCGGCGGGGCTCAGTAAATTTTAGTGATACGCATTTGGACAGAAACCATTTTCTGCATCGAGTAAAGGAAAAAGTTGCTAAATGAATAAAATTGCGGGGGGAAAAATCGTTAATAGCGGTTTTCGAGTGTTTTCAGTGTTTAAAAAATTATTTTTGCTCACAGTTTTCAGGGTATTGTAGTAACTACCTAAAAGTTCCTTTAGCAATGTGCGTGACACCGAGATGAATATAAAAGTCAGTGGAGGCGTATATGTAGCTTCAACACGTTCTGAGCGACATTAAAAATTATTTAACCCATAAAACCCTACGCTTACTCCCGCCGTAGCTCTGCGGTAGGCAGTGTCCTTAATGCCTTACAGACTAATTAAATACCTACAGAGGGTGATAATTGATCCACACTGAAATTTCTTTTGGTCGGTCTTCCTTACTGACAACTGCCGCTTACTGAGGGGAAAAGTGTGGTTTAAGGCTCGGTATCAGTCGCCATATTGAATTATTTTATTTTTAGCTCTTATGAAATTCTGAGAAGAAAAATGTGAAATCTGTTACTATAATATCGTTTTATTTACTTTGCGCTACAATAAAAGCATCGCAGTTGAACTTTTAACGTATATTTAAGCCGTAATCAGTCGAGCAACTTTTTTATATTCTTAATTTGCATGATCCATAATTTATACTGCTTTCGTAATAATTATTTTTTTAATTCCTAAACGAGAGCAAATATCGGAAAAGTGTTTCACAGTTCAGTTGAAAATTGTATTTACCATGAAGTCAAATATTTTCTAGAGGAAAACTTATATCGATTTGACAAATTATTTCATTAATGCGAATTTCCTCGATTACATAATTAGCTCAAATCATTGTGTATGTTGACCTGAAAAAATTATTTAACGTAGGATACAATATTTTATACGTTGTTCGGGATAAAGTGAGCACTAAATATCTAACCTTTGCAGATATCAATAGCCGTTACTGCATATAGGCTAATTCAACATCATGTATATGTGCCTTACTGTTTGTATGGTTGGCAGCGAAATTATTAATATAGTTCCACGTATTTTCGTATTAATATACAACGATACAAAAAGAAATGCAACCGAAATCGACATAATTGTATTTTATATAATTAATACACTTTTTTTTATCAAACTGTATATATTCCTACTGACTTCAAAATTTATCTTCCATGCTCAACCAGCAACTGACGTGTCCAGAAAGGTTAGATATTTCCCGTCGTTAAGGCGGCCGCCTAACCCACGCTTCAAATGCGTTACAGTATGTTCGTAGACAGGTTTTTTCTAAGAAAATATTCCACGTGTGCCCATTGTGCCAACGTACGAAAAGAAAACAAACTCCAGATAAGGTCGGAAGCTCATTGTTAAGACACCACGCTCATTAAAATAACTGTTTCTAAGCCCTCCAACATGGCCAAATACGGCCTTTTCAGACTGCCGTACTTCAAAATGTACTAACCGGATGTATGTGAAACTTAGATTGCGACCTGCACTGAACTTAGTTGCAGACTTTCCACTAATAAAATTATATGGTCACCGCTTAATGTCCCATAGTAAAAACCGTTCGGCGGGAACCTTGCATGGTAGTTCAGAGCTTGGCTCGTTGAAGCGACACGGCATTTGATGCTCGCTTCAAGGTCGACCTTACTGCTCCGTCGCTTTTGAGCCTCTCACGCGCGGGTAGGCGGCGCCCTTAACCGTTACGAGCGGAAAGATACGAACGGGCTGAAAGTAGAAATTTAGCAGGGCTTTTTTGAGTGTTCATTTTATCCCGAACCGCCTATAAACAAAATTGTGCAACCGTTTTTCGATAGCTGGTCTAGTTTAGGATTTAAAAAATAACTATCGTGAAATCGGTAGAAGTGACGGACAATGGCCTACAGTTATTTGCAAAATGCCTACATGTGCTCTAGCAAGCAATTAATATATGTATTATGGTCTTACGTAAATCGATGTGGCCGCGTGAGACGCCTACAACTTTCATTGCACTCACACAAACCTAGACAACCGCCTCTTACACGTACGCCTTTTTGGCGAGAATGGGCCTCCAGTGTTCTCCAATCCTCGGGAATACCTTTCAGCCAATGGGAGCCCAGAACAGTTTAGCTCCGCCCCTCGCGAGCTGAACGTCACGCTACACTCGACCATCGATTGTTATTTTACCTCATGTCATGCTTCACTTTCACATTTGTCTTAGCAGAAATTCTTATTTCAATTTCTACTAAAATATATTTACAAATTTCCTACAACGTATACTTACATAAAAAAGTCACGCCCCCACTCCCCACTCTTAGGTTACAGTGACGCTGCGGCAGAGAGGATCGGGGAATGAGGAGGGGTTGCAGGGACGTCCCGAGCCTTTTGTTACGGTAGCCCACCACCTCTCATGGCTTCAAGACAATTGATTTTTCCTTAATATTACTTAGTTGTTTCTAACTACTCGTCGAGTGATACCGGTTTGACACCCACATGAGGTATTTATAAACATTGCCCATTCTTGCTTTATAAAATTTCTAGTACTTATTTATCTGATTGAGTGCGTGCTTAAACATCTACAGTTTAGCACGTTACAAGAACTTTTATAAATAAAATTTTAGTTCTCATTAACTAAGTCATGACATGTTTATTATTTCTATGTAAATTATCTCATTTCTTAGTTGCTTTTTTTTTTGCGCGATTTCATAAAATAAAAAATAAAAATTATTTAGGCATGCGATTTTAGGTAGTGTCTCCAAGTTTAAAGTATTTACGACAAACATAAGATGACGATTTTTTGTTGCCGGACAGCTTTAAAACGCATGGAATAACTGCCTGTTTCTCTCTTAAAATTTGCGTCCCTTTCATTGCAATTTTTATTGTATTATATTTCCCTTACTAATCAAACGATTTTTTACATATGCATAACAGGAGTTTGTAAATAAGTGTACAAAAAATAACAGTCACTCTTTCAAATAAGTACCTACATTTTGTAAACTTATCCGGAAGAACAGAACGTGTACAGTGAATAAATAAGTTATAATACGAGGCCTGTCGTAAGGATATATGGACGCCCGAGGATATTTGTAGCCATGCAATAAAAGGACACTTCTTGTTGAGAGAGCTTGCTGGCCATTGTGCCTCAAGGTCTGCCTGCCACAAAAGCGGCCAGAAGCAGGCGACATTTTCGCACGAGAATACCCTCTGAACGCAATCTCCGGAGTCTGCCACCACTAAAGGTTACATCACAGCCAATCAGCGCCTCTTCCTCTAACCCGGACCAGCACAAGTGCGTCGGAGGAAGTCTACCGAGCTGATCTAGTCGCAACAGGTAGTTAAGTTATTTAGCTATAAGTAACAAACTAAAGAAATTTTTTAGACATACGCCATTGCAGCAAATGGTATCACACAGAATACCAGAGAATACACACAAACAGACAAGTAAACAAACAAATCGACTTTGTTGCACCTGGAAAACAAAAGGTATAATTCCACAAGGAATTCAGTCAGTGATTTACAAGAAAATAACACAAACGAGCACCCAATAACCAAAAAACTAACAAAAAAAATAACTCGGATTATTCAACAAAAGCAATTCCGTCAGTAAGTACGAAACAATAGACAGAAAAATTACAACAACAAACAGACAAAACAAAACGAACGTCAAAAAACTGGATGTAGACGACACAGCAGTAACACCTTGAGGAAGCGAACGAAAAACAAATAACACAGTAATTGTGGACAGTAAAAACATATAGACGAACACAATGGTCTCCTTGCGACAAAACAAAATCTATAAGGAATTTAGAATTTGTTCGATGGAGATGGTGTTGGATACTACGCGATAACAAACTCGCGAATACTTATAGCTAAATACCTAACTGCCACAAGCGATATTTTTTGTCCACTAAATCAGGTAAGGTTATTTTTTAGTTAACGAAAAGTGTCACCCGGAACACGATTTGTAAGAAATCGCTTCACTTTACAGGATACGGGAGAATGTGGAAATGCACGTTGGAAACCATGATTTAAGTTTAGGATACAAGAAAAATGACTAATGTATTCCATGCAACATTTTATAGCTTGAACTGATCATACCAGGCTATATTTATCTAGGCAACGGTGCGAATTGAAAGGTGGTTCCATCATTTCTCTTATTATGCTTTAAAAAATAATTAACGTTGATTATTACATACACAGCATCAAGTCATATAACGTAAACAGTGATTTCGTTGTACACACACACACACACACACACACATATATATATATATATATATATATATATATATATATATATATATATATATATATATATATATATATATATATAGTGCCAGTTAAAACTCCAAGTATAAATGAAAATACAACACAGTTACTCGTGAACACGATGATATTTAGGACGTAGTGGTTAATAATCTAGATGGTGTAGAGAGAGAGAGAGAGAGAGAGAGAGAGA
>PNEQ01097551.1:0-52664 GCA_003012365.1 Medauroidea extradentata
TATATATATATATATATATATATATATATATATATATATATATATATATATATATATATATATATATATATATAGAGAGAGAGAGAGAGAGAGAGAGAGAGGCAGTTTGAAGTTCTGTGATTCAGAGTAGCATTTTATGAGCCTTTTAAGAATTATTTTAAAACATCATGCAGTGAGAAATGCACTGCTACAATTAAGGCACATTTGTATTCATTGCGAGATGCTGCAATGATGAAATATCAAGTAACTTGCACAATTTCTGTGCATCAATTTTTTTTATGGAAAGTGACTGTTTTCCTGTGTAGGGTAAAAATTTCAGTATTGGTTGTTTACGAAGATTTTAAAATTTAATTTGCACACATTCTAAAACTGCTTGCATGTGTTCAGCCACAACTTTGCTGACCTGTAATAATTGAACATTGTGGTCACAACGAAAAATGTAGCTAACCTTACCAGGTTACTTTTTGTAAACATGCGTGAGTAGCCACCTTCAGTTTGTACTTAATTTTCTGGCCCAGTCTGTGTTCTTTCCTAGCTTTAAACTTGCCATTTTTTTTGTAGGGTACATTTCGTACACATGTTTTAGGACAAGTTGCTAATATTAGAGGGTAGCATCGATGTAAGCTACTGTAATTTCTTAATAAAAATTTGTCATGTTAGCTTGCAATTATTCTTCGACACACAATTGCATCAGCTTGGGGAAATACGTCTGTGACCTTAAGTTTTGTACAATGAGAAGCGTCAAGTTGCTCGTCAATTATCCCTCGCGCATTATAGCTGCACCTAGATCAGTCGTAAACATCTGTTAACAAGAACACTGAATTTACTTGTGAAACATTTACTTTATTCATTTGGGTTAAACTTTACACCACTCAAACTTTTTAACAAATCTTACGACCCAATATGGTCTCACTAAGTTCCACAAACAGCAAAAACTCTGCGGTTTTTCCATTGTACGTATTTGAAAGTAATTCTTGCGACAGTGGTTCCGACTAATTCACAGATCACAAATTAATCGTGCAGTATCGTAAGTATAAATTAGTTTTATTTCAAAAGTTTAATAGCTCCTAAACTTTCATTGTCAAACTGTATCAAATGTTACTACACAGTTCTTTGACAATATATTTTAATTTTTCATACGTCGTAACTTTTGCCTAACTTATTATATTCACTTTAGTATTATATCTAATCTCATTATGTAGCCTGTAAGCTATGACGCATTTTCTTCGTGAGTATTTTGCAGCAAATTCTGTACAGTATGGCCTGTTATGAAACAAATACAGTACTGAGATTACATAGATTAGGTCTAAGACTCTTTCATTTACATGGTAATACAATTCTTAAAATTAAGGGTATTGATTTTATTGAAATATTGCCACACTTACGAACTTAAATATGTATTTATTTTCCGAATTTGTAATTAATTTTACACGTTATTATTTTGTTTGGCATTTACGAAAAGTCACTTGCTAGCCTGTGTAGAGTATACTTTAAACTCGGTATATTTATAAAGTGATCCGAATTATAATTTCTTGTGTCCGAAAAGTGAACGTAACTAGTTGCTTGGATGTTTTATAATACAACGTGACAAAGAAAGTTTTTCCACGTGACAGATATTGTTAACTCCAGCAGGTTACTTTTCATAAATACTTTTTGTACTCTTTCAACCTTTATTTCTTTACAAAAATTGTTAAGAGGTATCCAAACTTTTGCATGCTATGTTTGCAAAATAGTTACACTATTATCTGGTAAAATTAAAACTATAAATTTGCATCATCCATTTATATTTTTTAATATTGTCACTTGCATTTTTGTCTCAGTGAATTATTTACTAACCCATTCTTTTTATTATGCTTTATGTCTCTCATAGTTTTCAATGTACAGTAAGACACCTTTAAGAAATGTTCCATGTGAGTGGGTTTGTGCTTAATAAATAAAACAAGTTTTCTTCCGTCTGCATGTATACACTGGTGTAATTTAACACTTTTAAGAAGTTTTCCTGGATAATAAACATTATTTCTTTCTGTCCTAACGCATGTGGCTTAGTAGGGTTTAACTGTACACTGCAATGAAGAGAGTGCAACATTATAAACAACTGACAAGTTTTGCGTGAAATACCTTATCACCGTTAATATTTGTTTTATATTTAAAAATTACGCCGTGGATTAAATCCATGTTAGTCTGTGAAAATAAAAGTGCCCTTTCATTGCCAAGTACAAAGTAAATTTCTATTACCGTTCCAGGTGTCGGCACATCACATTGGTGCTGTTCCTAGTGTTGCTTTTCATCTCTCATGTAACTCGTAATACATAAAACCATTGTTTATTTGCATATAACATGTTGCAACTGTACATGGTATGATCAGAGATATAATTTTCTTGACTCTGATAACTTTTGTAAGATTAATGTAATCATGAAAAATAAATTTTTATACTGGATGAAAAATTTTGTGATGTATGTTAGATAAACATAAATAAACTGTTTACAAATAATACAAACTTAAATTTGAGAGACACTCACCCAATGTTGTAAAGTAAAAGGCATTTGCAGTAAAATGAAGACTATTTTAATTTATACAATTTTTTGTTGGAAAGGTGGGGGGACAATAAATTATAATGGATGTTTCGTTAATGGCAAACTGAGGTATCTGAAAGTATCAACATTTACTTTTGACTGTTGGGTTTTGAATATTGTTTTGGGTTTAAAATGTATCATCCTGGAAAGGTAAATCTGTGTAATGTAAGGATAACCTTTTTTCTTATCAACAACTAAGGTTCATGGCTTTCGAAATATATTTTAGTTAAGAAAGTATCATTTAAATTAAAATGTCCATACATCAAGACTGATCACTGTAATACTTTTACTTTACATACTGGCCAAAATTTGTCATTACGAAGTCTTTGAAATGTTACACCCGTGACATTCCGAGTATGAATATGTGACATATTGTGTGGCCGATTGCTGTTAAGGTATTAGCAGAGGCAATTCAGTTACATAAATTTTTGTCGATTTTATGAGTACATGGTATATTTGCTGCTGAAGTCATTAAATTCTGAAATGGATAAGAAAATTTTTATTGTTGTGTCACTTATTATTAACTGGAGAGTACACCAGTGCTGCTTTGGAAGAACTTAAACATTCAACTGTAGATATTTAGTGAGTACTGTAAACTGGGTATACTTTGCACCAGCACGTGTAACTCTGCACCACCAAAAAAAATATTTTCTATGCTGACAGTTGAATGACAAGTGATTGTATTCTATGGCATTAAATTATAATTTTTTTAAGTACCCAGTCATGGTGCATCTTAATTACACCAAACGGCCTAGAAACAAATATTTTTGGTGGTGCAAAGGTACCCATGCTGGTGCAAAGTATACCCACTTTACGGTACGTGACTTGAGTCTCAGTTGGTGTAATTTCATAAACAGGTGGAATAAATATTGAAAACTGTGCAGGTAAAACATTATAAATTATTTTGATCTGCATATCTGAATTTAAAAATTGGTGTTGATTTTTGTGTCATTTTTATAACATGTTAACTACTTATTTAAAGTTAATTTCGACTAGACTATTGTAACCAATAAATGCTGGAAGATGTGATTACGTTCTCTATGTAACTTCAGCCAGTGTTTACGAAAAATAACATTAAAAAATATATAATTTAAGTATTTTAAGTGGCATTACATTTGAAATTCCCGCCACTGTCGTGCGTCCGGAAATAGTTCTTATTCCGTCCGCAAGATGGCAGTAGTGTACGATCGCTAAATGGCAACAGCGTACAATCGCTAGATGGCAGCACATATCACAAAAATATGGTTGCAGTTGCTATCAGAGTTGCGCTTCTATAACTACCTTTTCTATGGCCGTATGTCCGGAAATAATTCTTATTCCATCCGCAAGATGGCAGCAGCTACTGTCGCTAGATAGCAGCACTTATCACGAAAAATAAGGTTGCAGCTGCTATCGTTAGAATCACGCTTCTATAACTACTCCCTTTTCTATGGTTGCAGAACAAATAAAGCCTGTATATGGAATTTGCAACAAATGTGCGCGTCTAGGGTTTCTCCGCAGTGTATACAGATGAGTAAACTATTCAACGACTAATTTAAATACTGTACCTTAAATTATTCAAAATAACTTTATTATATGTTATAGACATTAGGTAGATGTACCAAAATTTACATAATTAAAGTATTTTCAATTTCGTGTTTTTGAACTACTGTCGCCGAAACTATGGTTAAAAATGTTTAGTAAAAATTCCACATACCAATCAGATAATCCTGCAACAATGCTACATTTGTGACAGATAGCTACAAGTTTTCTGATTAAACAGTGTGTAAAATATAGTAGTTGCAGTACAACTAAAGCCTGTATATGGAATTTGCAACAACTGTGCGCGTCTAGGGTTTCTCCAGTGTATACAGCTCGGCAAACTATTTAAAGACTATTTTACACACTGTACGTGAATTCATTCAAGATGACTATCATATGTAATTAGGTATATGTACCAAAATACACATAATTAAAGTATTTTAAGCTTTGTGTTTCTAAACTAGTGCCACCGAAACTATGGTTAAAAATGTTAATATTAGTAAAAATTAATAAATTTCCACTGACTAACTAGATAATCCTGCATCATTGTTACTTATATGACGGATAGCTGCAAGTTTTCTGATTAAATACGTATGTAACATATTGTAATTGTAGAACAAATAAAGCCTGTATATGGGATTTGCAACAACTGCGCGTCTATTGGCTTGCCACAGTACTGCTCGGCACACTGTTCATAGACAATTTTAAACACTGTACGTTAATTTAAGCAAAATGACAACTATATATTTTATTGGCATTAGGTCTATGTACTTAAATATACACAAATTAAGTATTTTTATCTTCTTTCTAAACTAGAGCCGCCGATACTATGGTTAATAATGTTAATATTAGTAAAAAATAAAAAAATGTCACATACCTAAGATAATCCTGCCTCTTTGCTACTTATGTGACAGATAGCTGCAAGCTTTCTGTTTAAATTAGTATGTAACATATAGAGGTTGCAGTAAAAATTAATCCTGTATATATGGAATTTGCCACAACTGTGGGCTTCTAGTGCCTCGCCTGATTGTACAGCTCGGCACACTATTCGAAAAGTAATTTTAACACTGCACGTTCATTCATTCAGAATGATTTTTAGGTGTGTTATAGAGAAAAGGTATATGTACTTAAATTTACCAGATTTATGTATTTTTAGCTTTATGTTTCTGAAGTATAGCCGACGAAACATGGCTGAATATGTATAAATTAGTACACATTCAAAAAATCCACAGGCCAACCAAATAATCCTGCCATTATGCTATTTTTGTCAGAGATAGTTCCAACTGAGTTGATTAAATACGTATATAACATAAAGCAGTTGCATTTGGAATAAAGCCTGTATATGGATTTTGCAACAATTGTGCTTGTCAAGTGGTTCGCTAGAGTGTACAGCTCGGCTCAGTATGCAAAGATAATTTTAAACTCTGTACGTCGATTCATTCAAAATTTCTTTTGAATATGTCACAGACATTAAGTTTATGTACTCAGATATTAACAATTTTCGTTTTTTTAGCTTCGTGTAGTGCTTCCGAAACATGGTTAAATATTTTAAAATTGGTAAAAATTTAAATAAATTCCACAGGCCAACCAGGTAATCCTGCCATTATACTACTTATGTCAGAGATAGATACATCTCATATAATTATATACGTTATAATATATAGTAGTAGCAGTAGGAATAAAGAGTGTAGGGCCTATATGGATTTACCAACAATTGTGAGCATCAAGTAACTCGCCAAGTTTAGAGCACGGCACACAATTCAAAGTTAAATTTAAACATCTACATTACTTCGTTCGAACTGCTTTTTTTATGTGACATAGAAATTATGTATATTTACTACAAAATCTAACATATACGTATTTTGAACTTCGTGTTTTTTAACTATAAAGCCGCTTAAATGTAATAAAAAATGTTTAAAATTATTTAAGAAATAAAAAATTCCACAGGTCAACCAGATATTCCTGCAAACTTGTTACTTATGTCAGATATAGATACAGGCTTTATGATTAAATGCGTATATAATATATCGCAATTGCAGTAGTAATAAAGACTGTATATGGATTTTGACACAATTGTGCGCATCTAGTGGCTAGCCAGAGTGTACAGCTTGGCAGAATATTTGAAGACAAATTTAAACAATGTAGGCCTATGTTACTTCGTTGCTTCATTCCAAATGACTTCAAGTATATCATTGGTATTAAGTATATGTACTAAAATATGTACAATTTACGTATTTTAACCCCCAATGCAAAGAGAAGCGTGTCATAAGTTTGAAGCGTCTGCCTGTGTATCTATGTACCTGCGTGTCTGCCTGTGGCATCGTAGTTCCTAAGCGATTGGACTGATTTTGACGCGGATTTTTTTTTGTTTGGAAGCTGACGTGATCCAAATGGTTCTCAGCTATGATTCAAAGAAATTTGTTTAGCCAATTAAAGATCTAGTTTTTTTATGTGAACAATTCTACTGGTCTGTTCGATCTGAAATTTAGTTTCCTGGGAGTCGGGTGTTTTGTAAATTTTTTATTTGATTCTTTTTATGTTTATTAGATTCGTGTTTCTGATGTATAACAACCGATACTGTGTTTAAATATGTTAAAGTTAGTAAAAAATTAAACAGTTCCACATCCTAACCAGATAATCCTGCAACACTGGTTTCGTATACTTATGTAACAGATAGTTACAAGGTTTAGGATTAAATACTTATATAACATAAAGTGGTTACAGTCGGTATAAACCCATTATATGTATTTTGCATCAACTGTGCGCATATCGTAGAACATTTTTCAAATATAATATAGGTTTTCCTTTTTTTTATTATTACCACGCCACTTCAAAAGACAATACAATCAAATATCTACCACGTAAGGTATTTTATTATATGTGAATTTAGTAATATATTTCCAGCATATTTTAAATTTTATAAATAATATTTGATTTTTTTAAATATTCCTTTATTTATTTTTGGTGTTGTTAACTGTCTTTACTTTTTCTCTTGATGTGCCACAACGTGAGTTTTACCCTGTTTTTGTGTAATGATTTGTGCTATTAATATCAATGTGTCATTTATTATGTAATTTTTAATGCATGTATTGGCAGAGTATAGTTTAAAATCTTGATTATTCCTCAAATTGGAAACCAAAATGACACAATATTTAATGAATTGTTGACAGTATTAAATAAAGCTAGAAGCCAACCTGTTTATAAATTTTAGTGCTACTAACGTCACAGTGAACGGAGCGAAGTGGAATTGAGCAGTATCTTGTCCATTGCGCCGAACCAGGTACACTGCGACTCTCGGACTGCTATCGTGATTTAACTAAACATGTTTACTTGTTCACTGGCATACCAATATAAAGCTGAGATTATGGGTAATATTTTAATTGGATTTAAGGTAACTCGACCAATAAAGAAAATGTGTTCTTACACTAAAACAGGTTGGTGTGATATAATATTGGCGAAGAAACGATGACTTCTCACGATGAACGGTGACTAGTGAGTGAATGAGAGACTTTGGTCAACGCTCAACGACGTGTATGAAGCAACGATAGAATGTAAGGGTGGCAGAAAACGGGAGATCTCTGAGAAACCCCGCCGATCAACGGCTTCGTCCGGCACGATGTATGTGAAAATCCGGGGTGATGAATGTTATGACTATTCGACCACGGCGACTAGCAGAATTATGTTATGATTACAGCCTATCACCCGTGCTGTTAACGACATCGGCATCGTTGCTATCCAGCTTCTAGCTTGGTACACGCGAATCATCGAAGTAGCTAGCATAGAATGAATGGCGGTATTTAAGCACTGTTTATGTAAAAAGGAGCTCAGTTAGTCGATAGACGTGCTGGGAAGCAGATCGACATCTTCATTTATAGGTACTTATTGTGTAAAACTGAAACGTTAAGATGTCATCGGAGATCGAAGACTTGCCATCTGTATCAGAGGCTACAATTCAGCCGGAAGTGTTCTCTGGAAATCACGTGCATACTTCTCTGAAACAGTGTTGCTACTGTGGAAATTTATTTAGTACACTCTCGAATGCTCGTCGCTATGAACAAAGTCATTGTATGTATAGTGTATCGTACAAGACTTACCTGTGTGATAACTGTGATGAAGTATTTACTCGCAATGATATCTTGACTAGACACAGGAAAATATGCAAAGGAAATGTTTCTCGTTCATCGGGGTGTGAATGCAAGTACTGCGGTAAACTGTTCTCTAGTTTCTGTGCTCTACGCATACACGAAGAAAGCAACTGCAAGTTCGGTATCGCCTACAAGACTTACTCATGTGATAACTGTAGTGCAGTATATATGAATAAACAAGGATTAAACATTTACGTCAGAAAATGTACTTCAAAAATAACTACAACATAGGTGACTGTAGAATAATATTTTTGAGATACGATAATTTTGTATGTTATCTTCAGGACTGAAATAAAATCGTAACGTACCAGTCAATAGGCTCCTGGGTTGATAATTTATTTTCTCGTATAATATTTAATTACTCTGGAGAAAAGTACTGACACTAGAGTGTTTTGTGTAGAAAAAAAGTAAGATTTAGATGAACTATACAGACATGAAAACACGTTTTCATAAGACTGCACTGTACATGATGGGATTATAACTTAAATACGAAAATGCCAAGCAAGCAGTGTTACGAAGTAATGTGAGACTCGGTTTCAAATGTTTAAAATAACGAAAATTTTACTGGAAAATATGACTGCAACTGGTTTATTAAAGTCAGTAGGTTACAAAATGTATACATTTTAAGCTTTAGGTTTGACAAAGGAAATAGTGACTAGCTGATTTTATTTTATTCTTCTTCTTGGTCTTGGAGTTGGTTCTTATGATAGAGTCTTCCATGATTTGCTAGTGATAAGTATTAAGAGTACAGGTTAAATGAGTGTACATAATTTTTTTTTCACTAAAATGTAATTGATAGATGAACATAAAGTTTATTTGAGGTTACATTATCTTGCTGTGAGAGTAGTTATGAAATCTACAAAGTTATGATGTGCAGATAACTTTCGTCACAGAGCTCCATATATGAGAGCATCTGGCAAGATGTAGTTCATTAGGAAGCTACAGGCTCGCTCTCGAAAGTAACGACTCAAATAAACTTATGAAGTCTTGCTGCAAGTTAAAATCACAAAAATATTGAGCTTGGTTTATACCTATTCTGTAAAGAATAATGAATTTAGTAAATAATTTTTTGAAAATCACAAGGGCTGCGTGGTCTGGAGTGTTGTACGTATTGTACGATATCAGTGAGAGATTTTATGAAATATTAAGAATTAGCACTAACTTAATTGTATGGTAGCTGTCATGGGAATAAGGTAAAGAGATATGATGGTATAAAGGGATGGAATTAGCTATTATTTTTATCGGGAATGTGTAATTCAGTGTGGTTTAGTAGAACTCCGTACCTGTATTAGTAATTTGGATTAGATAGTGACAGGGACGTTTTTCATTGCTGGAATGGTATTTCTTTTTTTATTACTTACAACGTGAGCGGGGTGCGCACATAGAGTTGATATCACGTACGATCATACACTGTTTTGTGTGTGAGTTTGTGTGTATGTGTGTGTGTGAATGTGTGTGATCATGCGTTAACTTGCTCTTTAGAAGCGAGAGAGAGAGAGAGAGAGAGAGAGAGAGAGTGTGTGTGTGTGTGTGTGTGTGTATGTATGTAGATATGTTCGTATATGAACTTGCTCTGCTGGGTAAGTGCATGTGTGGAATTATATTAGCGTATGAACTTGCTCTGCATGTGAGTTTGTGTGTGAGTATAATAAAAGTATGTATGGTCGAGCTGATATAGGTCAGAGGATATTATTGTTAGAAAATATTATCTTTGAAAGTTAGTATTGAGCATCTAGGTAAAGTATGGTGTATATACTAGTATATTTACGAAAATGTTATATTTAATAAATATGCTTTTGATTATGACTGTTATTTATAAAAACCAAGTGATATACATTAAGTGTGTTTGTCTAGTCATGACAGGAATTCGGGTACAAAAATGGGATACATTCATAGTAATTATGTGACTTCAGAAATAAATGATCAAATGTTATATGGAGAATGATTTGGTTTGAGGTATATTTCATTGACTTAAATATGAGTTTTAATAGTATGTTCCAATAGAGTTTTGTGTGTATAGTCTGACTGGGTAATATGTCTGGTGTAGTACAAGTGAGTAATGAGGGTGCGTTTGTCTAGATGAAAATTGGGTTTAGTTTGATGGATGAGAACGAAATGTAGGTTTGTAGGACTTCGAAAAGTTTCTCGAATAATTATTATCGGCTATGGTTTGACTGACATGAATGTACTGGAGATGATACTGTATGTAGCATGTGCTAGCTATTGATATTTGGTATAACAGGGACGGCTTTTGGTTGTGTTAAGTTATATGATTGAAAGGTGCAATTTATATATTCATGTGGTATGGTTGTCCGATTTAACATTGGAAATATGTGAATATATTTACTTAACGTAAAGTAATGAATAGTCTACTATGTGACCTGCCTTGGTTAGTTAATGAATGCTAAGATAATATTGAAGTGTATGTTAGGTATTGATGATAAAATGCTTTAAGAAGTATGGTTGATTTGGTGCATACAAATTTAAAATGATAAGCTGATTGTAGCTTTGAGCTATCTTGATAATTTAGTATGTAAACGAATATTACACGTGTCGCTGGGTTATGGTGCTAGGTAGCGCATTACAGTAGGATAGATAGATAGTAAGTAATATTTGACTGATAGGTCTAGATGGTTACATGAGAGATTGAAGACGAAGCTAAAGATAAGTATTGTGGCTATGTGTACTGATAACTGCATGGAAGGTATGTTAGTTCGACATGATTTCGAGCAGAAACTTAATTATAGCTGTGTTCCTTAACACTTCGTATTTTTTTATTGTTTTCCATGTCCAAAAACGAAACAAGAGTTAAAAGTGAATATGTAGGTAATACAATCAATTAAGAATAACAATGATATTTATAAAGTAGAAGGTTAGTTAAAAAACAAAAGTGTTTAACTTGTGAATAAGAAAAGGCTTCGCCGGAGGAAAATGTCTTATGCTGTATGAAATACAACTGTTTTGTATCATTGGTCTAAGTGTGCGACGATCGTCTTAACACAGACAAGACTTTTGTTGAATTTGAAGACAAGTTAGCTAGAAAGACAAGTTTGGATTTCTAGAGATGGCAAAAGACTGAGCCCAACATATGGGGCGGGGCAGAAAGCTTTGATCAGTTTATCGTATGTGTCCGACCGTGAGTCATATTAAGCTTAATATTTTACACTATATTAAACATGATTTTTACCAAGAGGGATATTGGTTCGAACCTCCGTGGGCGCATCAGAAAAAAAATGCATTTTACTTGTTCAGAATTCAAAAAGAATTCTACAGTGTATGTGTTTTTAAAAGCCATGCAAACGTTTGTAAAATATACACTTGTAAAGTCACAAAGTTATAAGTTTCAATATTCTCCACTACTGATATTTAACTAGCTGGCCAGAACTGTGTGAGTGACTCGATTAGACACGTTCACACCCGCCTGCACAGCCCCCTCCTTCCAAAGCCCACCTGACACCTTACCGGCCGTAGGTGTAGTGTGATCAGTCTCTGTCTCTGTCTTTCTCTCTCTCTCGCTCTCTCTGTCTCTCTAGCATACGCGCTTCCAGCAGTCTCCACGCGAATAAAGTAAATGTATTTTAATTTGCTCGATCTAATTTTTTTTTAAAAAAATATGATGATATTGAAAATAATTGAATATACGTGTTAGTCTATCTTAAAAATATTTTTTTTTGGAATTGTTAACCTTGACGAATTAAATTATATAACAAATCGTATTTTGAAGCAGTTTTGTAATTCATGGTGGATATAAATATTATGGTCTCTGATATTAATGTGCAAGGTAAAAATGAGTCATAGTTATGTTTAAATAGAAAAAAAAAATACTGAAGACTCTTCTTGCGTTTTTATTGTACTGTAATTAGTTTCATAAAAATTATGCTTTTGTCTCACTACGATATATAGGGTAGAAAGGAGGGGTCGTGTATAGTTAAGACGAGCAAAGTAGAAATATCTGTTCTGTTTATTAGTAATACATTGTTGGTTAATGTATGTAGGTTATATAATTTTTACGTATGGAATCGTTAAGAATGGTCAGGGTGAGAGAGAGAGAGAATTCAGTTAGCGACCAACATCAAAGTCTTTAGCGCTGGAAGAATGGTTAGGTTTTAGTCTGACTGTGAGATAGGAACTTGAAAGGAAATGAAGTCGTATTAGAACTGAAATACATATGGAAGAAACTCTTAAATATATGAAATAATGTATTTGGTTTCAAATTTACATACTATGTACAAAAGCGAATGAAGAAAAGACCTGCAGCTTTACACATAATCGTATCTACTCTCCCTTATTAGTAAAATGTATTTTACATACACGTTGCGCATCGTATATGATGTCTGTTAATGGTGAAAAATAATCATCTATACAGGACGAGATCTTCCATCTTGAATGATAATAACTCTAACTACTGGAACCTTACCCTACGAAGAGTGATACATGCTACTGGCTGTACCGTAACCTTATACAGATATGTCCTTCGGTAAGAGGCGAGATGTATTTTCAGAAAGTAAAAAGTAGACGTACTTTAAGGTGAGAAAAAAAATTCTGGTATCTTGGTTTGCATTACGAGACGTAATACAGAGTCAAGACTCGAACTACAAATGGTTGCTTTTCTTTATCTATAAAACGATATTTTTTGTGCTAGCAAAGAAAGGTGAAATGTGTATATGAATGCACTTTAAAATAAAACATGAAATTCGGTAAAAAAAACATGTTTGCAAGACTGGATATAAGATAAAAGGATAAAATTTATATTAATACCTGCAGTAAGTATACGAATATCAGTAGTCTGGGAGAGGTGATATTTCAATAGTGAAGAGGTAACATTACCTCCAGTGAAGATGGAAAATATTCGTGTGTGTTCTTACCGCAAGCATGTATTAATGGTAAAATATTTGTATGTGTGCGTGAAGCTGGATGACATTAAAGCATTAGTCGTAGTATGTACCAGTGAGAAAACTAGGATATCTGGATTGGACAAAAGCATCAACTAGAAACGCTATACGGGTTAGTATTTGATAAGGTCTCTTCTCTGTAGCTTTACGTCGACATTTAAGGAAATTGTAACCGTTACGTGTTTAACTTTGTGAGAATCGACGTCAACACCTTCTAAACACCTTCTAAACACCGGTGCTACAAGACATTTACGTGTGGATACGCTGTATGGAGACTAGGAATAAGTAAATGTAATACAAACCAGTGTTGTACAGCATATTGATGTTAGAGCTGTAGACTGTATGCACGTATAGCATATAAGTACATGTCATGATATTCTCCCTGGAAAGCAACAAGATTCAACGATGGAATGAACTTAGGAGAGAACTGAACCTACTACGAATGATGTGTTAATGGCGAAGCCATCATTACCTTCTGTTTCATAAGTGAACAGCCCGGAATATCTGTCAATGACTTCAAGATACCCTTGTTGATTCTGTGACATGATTTACAGTACATGATGGCATGGTAGGGTAGGTGGTATGAGGCGAAAAACATGTAAGAATAATGACAGTTTGATTTATTTTATACTATGGGTGTTAGAAGTGCGGGTGCGAGTTCAGGTGAATTAACACGTCTATCAGTCAATTAAGAATAAGACGAGATGATTACGACGGACATGTTGAAAGTTGAGAAGCTAAAGCATCTACAGTTGTACAGATATTTATAAAAAAAAAAATAATTGTACTGATGTGTTTGGCTTTCTGAGGTAGTCTGAAGACATATATTGAAATGAAATCAGCAAGGACTAGCGTACATTACATCATTGTATGAAAGAAAATTCGGTTCGATATCCTTGAGAAGAGTTGGAAAATCACTGAGTTAAGGAATAAAGTGTATGGTTGGAGTGCTATTACACTAAACCGGTACCGTATTAAGACACACATTGTAGGAAAGCGAACAGGACGAAGCACGTACCACTGTATGCTATTGTTACAAGTTTGAGGCATAAACTTTATATGTGGGCAATTCCCATGAGTTCTTTTTTTAGGGATAGAGGTCTTAATTAAAAATAAAAGAGTTAAATTAAGTACTGGATTTAATAGCTCACAAAGCCACGAAATACACAAAACAGTCATCAACTATAACTCTCACAACCCAATTAGTTATGCACACAATTACCACTGTGCCACAGACACGTTAATTAACTTTGACAATTAAAGCACAAAATATGTCTACCATCAATTAATTAAACAGTACAAATCACAATAAAATTCAGTCATATATCCAATGAACAGTATTTCAAGTAGTGACAGTGTACAACCTTAATAGCCCGCCGTGGTGATGAATCGTCGTGTGCTGCGCAGCACACCGAGTGCATCGCTGTCTTCACTCTTGAGGTCTTCGGTTCGACTCCCGTCGCGTACCTCCTTCTTCGCCCGTCAGCCCGCCGCAGCAGCCCTCTTGGTTCGTCCAACACTGCTCAGAAGGTAGCCACCTGCCGCCTCACAGTAGACTCTGACGTCACCAAGATGTCTTCACCAGTCTATCTCCACAACCATAGCACCTTTCTCTAGCACTTCCAATAGCGAACTCTCCCCCAATGTGCCAGTTCTACCCTTTTATACTCCGGCCAAACTCCAGGGGTTTACCGAGTTACATGGGTCTAAACATAGACATTTCACCATGTTTCGGATGTGGTTTGAGTCACATAGGCCGCTTCGCAGGGCAAAAACGCAGTTGGGACAGGTACATATGACGTAGTTTCGGCGGGATTCCCACCACGAGAAACCCAGGCTTTGAGTCATGGGCCAGCCCTCCAGGTGTTTCGACAAAGACCCCATCCTGCCTGCCCTCAGAAACACAGCATGCAACACTGCATCCTCCTTAAGTCTGTTCGCCCCGAACAGACACAACAGCCTCAGGTCCATCGTAGAAGGCTAATCTGTCGATGTGTACAACTTTAGGTCCTCTCGCCCGAGAGCCTCGACGAACAATCCGAAATACCACAACATTGATCTTCTTCACTATTTCATAAGGGCCTTCCCAATTCTTCTGCAGCTTGGGACAATACCCCTTCTTTATTACAACCACACTTGTTGACCTTCTTGAAATGTTTCATCTGGTGCATTCCTATCGTAGCGAGTCTTCATCCTGTCGGTGTTGATCCTAAGGTGTCGCCGGGCAAAGTTGTGAGTGTGAACCAACTTTCGACGTAACTCGCTGGCATACACTGGGGATGCAATCTGGTCTTCCTCTGCTGTTCGTCCGAACATCAGGTCGCTCGGGAGACGGAGCTCTCTTCCAAACAGCATTCTTGACGGTGTCACCTTAGTTGATTCATGAATGGCAGAGCGGTATGCTAGCAGAAACAGCGGAACTTTGGAGTCCCAATCCTTTTGATTATCGGATACAAAGATGGATATGTACTGCTTCCGGGTGCGATTTAGGCGTTCGACCTTTCCATCAGACTGTGGATGTAGCGGAGTGGTTCGGGTCTTCTTTATACCCATTATCTTCATCACTTCTTGGAGAAGGGCCGCTTCGAAATTCCTTCCTTGGTCCGAGTGAAGCTCCAATGGCACCCCAATCCTTGAGAACACATGTTCGACCAGTGTATCAGCCACTGTGCTGGCCTCTTGATTCGGTATGGGAAGAACCTCTGACCATTTCGTGAAGTAGTCCTGCACTACCTATAAGTACTGATTGTTTCTCTCGGTTATTGGCAATGGACCCAAGATGTCAACCACCATTCTCTCGAATGGTGCATCAACATTGTACTTCTGGAGACGACCTCGGCCTCTGACCCTCGTACCTTTCTTTGCGGCACAGTCGTCACACATTCGGCACCATCTGTCGACATCTTCATGGCAATGAAGCCAGTAAAATCTCTCTCGAACCTTGTTGAGTGTCTTATTAATGCCGAAATGACCCCCTGACACAGAATTATGGAGCTCCTTCAGTACCTCTGGGACCTTGTTCCCTGGGAGGACCAACTGTAGGTGTTAATGTCTGCCATCCACACTCTCCCAATTCCGGTAGAGGACACCATTCTTCAGAACAAGTGAATTCCACTGTGCCCAATATGCCTAAGTTGTAGCACTCTTTTCAGATAGCTCCTGCCATTCTGACCGGTGGTCCTGCTCTTTCCAATCCTGAATTGGGCACAAGTCTGGGTCACTTTGTTGTTCTTCTCTTATTTTGTCATCAGTCCAGGAGAACTTCCTTTCGGCTGTTGATGCCTGAAGCCTTGTGGTTCTAACATAGCGTACTCCTCCGCTTTTCTCCTCTTGCCGTTCACAATTGCGACAATTGGCGTCACAAGGCCTGCGGGATAATTCATCTGCATTATTATGGGAACGACCGGCACAGTGTTGGATTTCAAAGTTGTATTCTTGAAGATCTTGTATCCATCGAGCTATTTGTCCTTCGGGGTTCTTAAAGCTCAGTAGCCAGCGTAGAGCAGCATGATCTGTTCGCAAAGTAAAGTATCTTCCATATAAGTAGTGGTGGAAATGTGATATGGACTTCACCATTGCCAATAGCACCCTGCGAGTAACACAATAATTTCTCTCTGGTTTCTGCAGTACTTTGCTGAAATATTCTAGCGGCTTCTCTACTCCATCTTGAACCTGAGATTGTACAGCACCGATGCCTACATCACTCGCGTCTGTGTCCAATATAAACTCGCCTTCACTATCGGGGAAGCCCAAAAACTGGAGGGGAATTTAAAACTTCTTTTAATTTTCTGAAAGAGGTTTCACATTCAGGCGTCCACAGGAATTTTCTTTTGGCTTCAGTAAGCTCATGTAGTGGCATGGCAATCGTAGCAAATCCATGTACAAATCGCCGATAATAAGCGCAGAGTCCAAGTAAGCTCCTCACCTGTGTCCTGTCTGTTGGTTGTGGCCAGTCTTTTATTGCCCTGGTTTTTTTCTGGGTTAGTCTGGATTCCATCAGCTGATATCACATGCCCTAGGAAACTTTCTTTTGGAACAGGTGGCACTTCTTAGGAACCAGCTTCAGATTTGCAGTAGCCACTTTCTGGAACACGGAATCTAATCTGGTAAGGTGTTCTTCAAATGTTTTACCTGTGACCACGATATCATCTAAGTAAACTTGGCAAATATCTAGAGGTAGGATCTTTTCCATTAGTCATTCGAAGGTAGCAGGGGCATTGCATAGCCCAAACGGCATGACTTTAAACTGCCAAGTTCCTTTCCCTAGCACAGAGAAGGCTGTCTTCTTCCTGTCCTCTTGCGCCACCTCACATTGCCAGTAGCCACTCTTCATGTCAAGTGTAGAGAACCATTGTGACCCGGTCAAGCTGTACAGTGTGTCATCAATCTGGGGAGGGGGTAGCAGTCCTTTTTGGTCACATCATTCAGCCGGCGGTAATCCACTCAAAATTTTGTGGACCCATCTTTCTTCTTAACTAATACAACAGGTGATGACCAAGGGCTGACCGACGGCTCGATCACATCCAAGTCCTTCATTTCTTTCAAGATGCCATCCACAGTCTCTTGTGTAGCCAGAGGTAGTCGTCTTGGGGGTTACTTGATTGGCCTAGCTTCTCCTGTATCAATGTGATGTTGTGCAGCAGATGTTCTGCCAAGGTCAAGTGGCCCACATGAAAAAGTTCTCTTGTTTTTCTTCAGAAGTTCTGCCACAACCTTTTCTTGTCTCCAGTTCAGGTTTTCTCCAGTTCTAGTCAGTAGTTCCTTGAGTGGTTCTGGCATAGGCCCATTAAGGTCACATGACTTCATGGCTTCTTTGTCAGTTGTAGTTATTTGGGAGACTTGTTTGCAGACACCTATTATGGCCCCTTCCTCAAGCTGGATTGGCCTGTTTGACAAGTTAACCATTCGAACAGGTAGGTTTTTCAGAACTCGGCGAAACCAATGTTCTTGCTACCACCACCTCATCAGGTAAGCTGCTTCCTCTTCTCATATGTTCGACCAGAGCTACACGCCGCACAAAATTGCCTCGACACTGGGCTGAGATAACAATCTCACTGGATGTTGGCAAAATAGTTGTCTCACAACAGACCACTTGGCAGATGGTTGGCGAGGATTGGCCGCTTCGTGGCATCATTACCAGTTCTCGGTTACCGGCCCTTAGTACTCTCGACCGAGTATCTATACAGCACTCTAGCTTGCGCAACACATCCAGGCCCAATAAACATTCATCTTCTATGTCGGCTATGTACACTTCGTGCTCAATGCAGAGGTCACCCAACTTCAACTGTACCTTTTTCTTCCCCTTCACTGGTGTGGTCTCGCCTGTCACTGTCGTCAGAAAGCTTTGTCTGTAATTATGGCCCAGTGACTGCTGGGAAGAAGGCCCCAAGATGTCCGGTCTGACAACAGTAATGGTTGCTCCAGTGTCTACAACCATATGGCAAGAAACATTATCCAAACTTCCCTCCACTAGGAGTGCATTAAAATCTTGCTTCACTGAGTGTACTTGAATAAATTCTGGGGTCTTATCTCTCTTAGTCACCGACCTTCGCCCCTTAAGACTGGTGCTTACATGTTTCCCGACGGCTGGCCAGATCGGGCAGCTTCATCCTGCTCTTGGTTACTGTTTTTCTGTAGCCATCGTGGACACTGGGCTCTTAGGTGTCTGGGCTCTCCACATTCCCAACAGCTTGATCGCCCCTGTTGTCGAGGGCGGGGAGTAGTCGGAGTGAATTTGTTTTTAATTGCATTCATCGTGGTTTCCTTTCTCTTCAGGATGTTCTCTAGGCTGTTGTCTCTCTCGTCGCCCGACAGTGCGACTGCCCGCACAGCACGCCGAGTTGATGGCCCTCTTGCAGATTAGACCTCCAGTGCTCTGGTCAGGGCATCCTGCATAGTCCTTGGGGCGGCCAGGCGCACTGCTTGGTGCATCTCTACATCGGCAATGGCATCGACACAGAAGCCAACTGCTATGATATTTCGTGCCTGTTCTGGACATCCCTCGAGCGACAAATGAGCGAGTAGCACAATGTCCTGCCACAATTCTTGCAGTAGCTCCCCTGGTCTCTAGGTGCGGCTTCTTAGTTGGGCATGGTGGGCATGTCGTAAGTACTTGTCTCCGAAGCGCAGCTCCAGGGCAGTAACTAATGTTGAGTATTCCAGACGTTATCGTTCTGGAAGCGACTGGAGTATACTGAGGGCAGGTCCCCTCAGCACAGCAGCAAGATAGTACGCACGTTGCTGGTCAGACCAGCCATTTATGGTTGCCACAATCTCGAACTGGTTTTGGTACTCTCGCCACGGAGTCTTGCCATCGTAAGGAGCAGGCTTGACAGAAATCCCCTTTCCAATGTTCGATGCAGGCGCACTAACACCAACATGTTGCAGCCCATTTTCTGTCTGGTTGTGAACCACACTATAGCTTGGTTCAAACTTCGTGGTCTTCTCTTCGCCGCCTTCAGGTATTGATTCAGCAATGACCTTGTATTCTCCGGTAACAAGATGGCCACCCTCTTTACCATGGATAAGTTCTTGACACTCCTTCCTCAGCTCATCCATTTGTTGCTGCATGCTATTTTTCACATGGTCCGCCTTCTGGTTCACATTGTCTATCTCTTCCTTTATGCTGCTTACCTTCTCGTTTACTGCCTCTATTTCCTGGTACACCATTTCTTTTACACTATCTACCTGCTTATTTACGTTTTCATTTACACTATCTATTTTCTTATCAACAGTTTCAATTACACTATCTTTTACACTGTCTATTTTACTGTTAACATTTTCATTTACACTTTATATTTTCTTGTCAACACTGTCTTTGACTGAATTCATTTGGCCGCTTAATTGGCCACTCATTCCCTCAATGAGGGCCTTTAGTGCTTCTATTTCCGCAGACATGCTTCTTGTAAACATTCAGATTTACAATTTAAATTTAAATTTATACACAAAATTTATAAAGTGGCTTAATTTAAACAAATAGTAATTGTGTGCAATGATTCGACTTACAGAATTAATTATTGAATTTACTGTATGCCTCTATCCCACTTCTGACACCAGTGTTACAAGTTTGAGACATAAACGTTATATGTGGGCAATTTTCATGAGTTCTTTTGGGATAGAGGTCTTAATTAAAAATAAAAGAGTTAAATTAAGTACTGAATTTAATAGCTCACAAAGCTACAAAATACACAAAACAGTAATCAACTATAACTCTCACAACCCAATTAGTTATGCACACAATTACCACTGTGTCACAGACACGTTAATAAACTTTGGCAATTAAAGCACAAAAAATGTCTACCATCAATTAATGAAACAGTACAAATCACAATAAAATTCAGTCATATATCCAATAATACAGTCTTTCAAGTAGTGACAGTGTACAACCTTAATAGTCCGCCGTGGTGATGAATCGTCGTGTGCTGCGCAGCACACCGAGGGCATCGCTGTCTTCACTCTTGAGGTCTTCGGTTCGACTCCCGTCGCGTACCTCCTTCTTCGCCCGTCAGCCCGCCGCAGCAGTCCTCTTGGTTCGTCCAACACTGCTCAGAAGGTAGCCACCTGCCGCCTCACAGTAGACTCTGACGTCACCAAGATGTCTTCACCAGTCTCTCTCCACAACCATAGCACCTTCCTCTAGCACGACCAATAGCGAACTCTCCCCCAATGTGCCAATTCTACCCTTTTATACTCCAGCCAAACTCCAGGGGTTTACCGAGTTACATGGGTCTAAACATAGACATTTCACCATGTTTCGGATGTGGTTTGAGTCACGTAGGCCGCTTCACAGGGCAAAAACGCAGTTGGGAAAGGTATCTATGACGTAGTTTCGGCGGGATTCCCACCACGAGAAACCCGGACTTTGAGTCATGGGCCAGCCCTCAAGGTGTTTCGATACAGGCCCCATCCAGCCTGCCCTCAGAAACACAGCATGCAACAATATTTATTAAATTGAATGAATAAGAGATGTTTGTGTCAGGTTATATGTGTTGTAACTTACCTATGACCACAACTCACTTCGGGAAAAAAATACAACAGTATGTGTTCGATATTTCCTGTAACTAGTGGGAATTGTAGCAGTGAAGCAGAATTTTATCTACATCAGTGAATAAGTTATGACGTGATGTGAGTTCGTGTTGAACAACTTCGACTAGCACTGCGGTAGCTTTACCTCTGTTGGCGATATCTTCACCGGTGATAACTACCTACATGACAATGACTATGACGGTGCATGGGACTTCCTTGTCAAAACTTGTAATATATGTGACTGGGTTAACGAAGCATCGATGAAGATTCTGTTACGAGGCCTCAGTTTTGCATTGTGACGACATGCAGTTGATGAGAACACTAAACTAAGGTTTTTTTTGGTTGCTTATCTGGCAATATATGGACATGACTTTGAATGTTTTAAGGTGAAGTCTAAATATATTTTCAATGGATGCGGTGTTTGTTTTACAAGTAGTTGATTGCATATTATATGTAAATAAAGTGAAATTACTGGGGGAGAAAAAAGGTTTTTAATTAACGTGGGTGTTTGACGAGAATAAATATTACGATTTAAATACTTTTTTCGTGTAAAAAGTAAAGATAGAATAAAAATAGTAATATATGAAACTGAGGTAGCTGTTCTGATATGGAAGAAGACCAGTGATACGAGATTGGATGATGGTATATGCATGGCTGCGAGATGTCGTGTATATGAAACTGCTCGCTAAGCAGAGACAATGTCATATGTGCGTATATGTACTGCAGAAGAGTGGAATGATCAGTTCGGACAGGTTCTGACAGGACTGTTGGAGAGTGAAGGTAGAGTAGTGAGGGGGTATTCACAGGGGCGTCATTTGTGGCTACAGGGGGGGGGGGGGGCAAATGCCCCCCCTGGATTTGGAAATTTTGTGTATAAATGTATTTTTTGTATTTTTTAATGTAAATAATGCTAACTTAATGACATAAAACTGAAGTTTTATTATTAAAGTATCTAATTTATACATGCTTAATTAATAAAAAAGATGCAACAAGGTCACTGTCGTCAGAAAACAAAATCTTGCCCCCCCCCCCTGGAAAAATCTGAAATGATGCCCCTGGGTATTCAATGGTAGGTGCGAGGGCGTAGGGGTGGTGTATTTAGCATAAGTAGTATGAATATGAAATTGTACATCAGTTTCTTCGATGGGGTGGTGTACACCATGTTTGAAAGTAGTCGAAGAGTCTTGCATATGTAACTGTCCTGAAAAATATGATGTTTTCAAAACGAATGATTGCTTTTATAGGAAGTTTAAATAAATATAGCTAATTTGGTAGGAGCGTGAGTGTAGACGACGAAGTTCTGTAGGAAATAAAGTCCTTGTAGTTATAATAATAATATTTATCAATTTTTTTAAAAATAATTGATTGATTTAATTGGGAATTGATCGGATATAGCTAAGAAATAAGTCATGTTTAAATAGTATTCATTAATGGTATTCAAATAAAGTTTTTGAAATTATAGTTACAATGTTAAAAAAACGATAATTTTAAAATTGATGATCAATACGTAGTCTCAATCGATGGTTGTTACTACTTACGGTCATCTAGCTGCTATGTGAAGACACTGGTGACATGCTGTGTAGTGAGAATTATAAAGGAAATAATGTTTAGTCTATGTGTGAGAAAGTGGTGGTAAAGTTGGGAGAGGGGAGTGGACGGGGTGTAGTAGTTTGAGCGGGTTATAACACGAGTGATGGTGAGAGGGGAAAGTAGGGGGGAATTCATCACGTGATTAGCTGCCAATTATAATAAAGGAATGGATAGGGAAGGGGAGGGGGATAAGTTAATATATACATGTAAAAAGTGGAGGGGGAGTCAGTGTGTCGATGGAGCCCGTCCAGGTTAGATTTGTCGGTAGTTGATATAATTAAATAATTGTATATAAAAAGTTTTTTATTAAAAAGTTTTTTATTAAAAGGTTTTTATTAAATACGTGTGGGGTTATAATGGAATGCGAAATCGAAAAATTTTTCGGAAGAAACACCAAGATGGTGGGTGGAAACAAGATGGCGGTCGGAAACAAAATGGAGATAATATTTTCTTCGAAATTTTTTTTGAAATTTTCGTATTTATTTGAAATTTTTGAAATTTTGGAAAATTTTGGTAATTTGACACTCAAGGTCAAGGACAAGGTAACGGTTAAAGGTCAAGGTCATCCAACATGGCGGCCGGGGCCGTGACGTCACAACATGGTGTGGGGCGCCTCACTCGGGCGGGCGCCTCACCTCGAATCCTGCACTGGAATCGGCTAAACTTTACTACTGTTACTCAATTTAAAAAAATCTAATTTTTTCGGTTTCATCTACTTCAAACTTCAAATGGCTGTGAAATATTAAATTTTATATAAATTAGAAATTTTACTGTTTTGCGAAAATTTGAAAATATTCATTGCAGTATTTTTTTTCTGGAAGATGGATTGAAGCACTAAGTCCTGGTAGACTGACTATGCAATATGAAAAAAATGATAAGTATTGTTGGATAGGTACTGTTGTAGTGAAAGAGAATGGAATTGTGGGAAAAAAAAAAAAAAAAAAAAAAAAAATTTCAAATGTTAGTGGCTAAGTTTCCATGTGTTGAATTTAAAGTTCTGTGGATATTTGCGCTTACCAGAACTTTCATCAGCCTTCATAATTTAAATCGTGGATCTGAAATTGAAACTTTTGAAAGCGACAGTTGAAACTTCACATGTATTGCAGAAAATTGAGGTAAGAGGACCTTTATTTATGTATGTATATATATTTTGAGGGAAACTTCCACTTGCCCCGTAGGCACCCACTGAGAAAGGATTTTTCGAAATTCGATAATTAAGGGGGTGAAAAGGAGTGAAATGTGTTTTAAAAGAATCCTTGATATCTGATTAACCGGGAATGCTGTCATAATTTTTTTAACTTCATAATATTGCCCAAAGAAATGCATATTCGCAAATTTTTCGATTTTGCGAAATTCGAAAATTAATGGGGTGAAAAGCCATATGTTTTTTTTTCATTAATCCGTGTTTTCTCCTAAACCATTTTAGATAGAGAGGCGAATGTTTCTTAAAATGATGCTTAAGTAAATATCTAAAAATAATTTTTACAATTTTCGAAAACGTCCTTGAAAGCTCTTAAAAAACGTGTTTTTTAATTAATCCCACTTATCTCCTAAACCAGTGGAAATATTAAAATTGTTTTTGCTTTAAAGTAAAACTTACGTAAATATAAAACAAAAGTAATCTAAGGATTTTTCGAAATTCGTCCTTGAAAGCTGTTAAAAAATTAAATGTGATTTCAAATAATCGTATGTACCGCTTATACCCGTTGAGATATCGAGATGATTTTTTGAGAAGAATGAAGATTATGTAAAAATCTACAAAACAAATTCAGGTTTTTATGAAAGTCGAAAATTAAGTAGGTGAAAAGCAGTAAAATATTACAGTCTCCCGGAAAAAGAGGTTGATCATGGAGAAATAATTTAACTGTCGTTTCTTTTTGCCAACCAACTCATAAAAAAAACCTTTTTGGACCTTACCACTGCATACAAAAGATCACGGCATGCCTTTAACATTGACTAAGGTTTTGTATAAAGTTTGTGGTGGGGAAGGGGTGGGGTTACGGGTTCGTATCCCGTGCAAGACTTTGTGACGGGAATTACTATGACATCACACGGGCATATTGCGCTCGCTCTTTACACTGAGCTAATGCAGTTAATTACAGTTTACTGTTACTGAGTACGCTAACTGTTAAATGCCTTCATCACATATTTTATCCAGAGTTACTGTTTGCATTACATAATTTCACGCGGGCAACGCCGCAACCGGCCGGCTAGTGTGTGTGTGTGTGTGTATGTATGTATATATATATATATACACACACACACACACAGGATGTAACAGAAGTGATGGTCAATGATGCACACATGGAAAGTACTGGCCAAAAGAAGCTACAAATGTCCAATAAACATGGGTCTGGAAATCAACCGTTGTCCAGATAGAACACATTGTTTGTTGCAGTTGATCAGTATGTAGGAACACATGGAATTTCTAATCTTTAAAGAAGGTGTTCAAAATGTTGCCCATGTCTCTGAATGCAACATTGAACTCGTCTCTGAAACGAGATGCAAATCCTCTCAGGCAGTCCTGGTGTATTCTGTAAATGCTGGAAGGCTGCTTCAATCCGCAAGCGTAATTCTTCAAGAGAGTTGACCTCAGTAGCATAGACCAGGCTTTTGACGTGACCCCACACACAATGTTGACCATACCGTCGAGTTAGAAGCCGGCGAACACGAAATTAAAAATGTGCTGGAGCACCGTCATGCATAAACCACATGTTCAGGCGTTGGTTCAGTGGATCATCATCATGAAGCAGATCTGGAAGTTCAGTACGCAGGAACTGCCTGTACCGATCTCCGGTTAGTCTCTGTGGTAGGAAGTGTGGTCCAATAATGCGGTCTCCGAGCAGTCCGGCCCAGACGTTCAACGAAAAGCGTTGCTTATGTCGTGACACGTGTGTCGCATTAGGATTGACATCGGCCCAAATGTGACAGTTATGGAAGTTTAAAATGCCGTCACGGGTAAACCCAGCTTCATCCGTGAACAGAATACTGCTTACAAACAGGGGGTTCGAAGTACACTGTTGTTGCATCCATTGGCAGAAATTCTCTCTAGGAGGGAAGTCTGCAATTTTGAGAGCTTGCACATGCTGGAGATGATATGGATACAGTAATTGCCGATGTAAAATCCGCCACACACTCATATGACTCGGCACACGCTCCTGGATAGCAATCCTCCTTGTTGAAGTACTCGGACGTTCGTGTACAATGTCTAACACCCTTTCCCCAACATCAGGTGTTATGGATCTGGGTCTACCTTCTCATACATGATGTGCGAAACTCTCACTTTCTCGAAGGCGCTGATGTAACCTCGTAAATGTACGTCTGTCGGGCTGCCTGCGGCGAGAAAAGCTTCTTCATACAATCGTGCAGCCTGAAGTGCACTGCCATTAGCTTTGCCATACATGAAGTGCATGTCAGCGTACTCTTCATTAGTGTAACCTCCGTTCATCGTGCCTTTACTATCGTAACTGATTGTCTGTATGGCACAGTGCATGTAGGGAGCGAGGGGAGTAGTTGGGCATGCGTCAACAACCTGATAGGCGAACCCATACCTTGAGATATCAGCGTAATTACCTAGGAATCCAAGCGCGTTTGGAGTTGGTTCCCAATTCGACTTGTTACGAGAACTCGACAATGGTTGATTTCCGAACCCATGTTTATTGGACATTTTGTAGCTTCTTTTGGCCAGTACTTTCCATGTGTGAATTATTGACCATCACTTCTGTTACATCCTGTATATATATTATTTATTTACTTATTTATTTTTAACAATTTCGATTGCTTTGTCTTATTTTCAGCAACAGTGCATAAGTAAAATCGTTATTAAAATAAAACAGTATCGTATTCGAGTGAAATTCGTACGCGTTTTTTGTACGCAGAAAATTTTACTCCATGTTTTTCACCGTATTACCTTGCATAATTATAACGCCTCAAAATTTGCACGAAAAATATTCTGTTTATGTTCAAAACAAATGTTACGGTGTGCTTTTCAATCTAATGTTATGTAAAGTAAATTTTATGTTTTTAAGTGCGGTGTCTTGCATAAAAGCAGCTCTGTCTCAAAGTTTATACGAAAAGTACAAAGTTAATGATCAGAACAAACTACGCGTATTTTTATGATCTTTGAAAGATTTTTGCAATGGGAATGTATGACAAGATGAGCATTCATGTATATACGCTAGTTATAAATTGTTGGAAAAAAAAATATTATTGTGTACTTCAATGTAACGCCTTCCTCTAAAATCCGTGCCATTTATATTTAGTTGAATTTTAAAACAAGTTTTACTGTGTATGTTTTTTTTTTTTTTTCAGAAAAATATATTGAGCTACCTCACATTTCGTTTATAAAAGAAAACAGTAATTTTACAGATGTTTGGTAAACCTTCACATACAAGCATGTTTTATTGTGACTGAGTAAGATAAATGTTCGCTGGGCCTGGAACGAGGACACTACACGCTTCACTTCGATTGTTGCCAGACCTTGGATTGTTGCCATCTAGGTACTATGAATATAGGGCCATACTAGATATATTTGCCACTCCATGATACGTTACTGATTACTAACAGGACCGTCATTGCTCTGAATTTACTAATCATTGTTCAAGGAAACGTCATACTAGTATTATTCTAAAGTGTCTGAAATAATTATAAAAACGAACATGTCAATAAATACAGCAACAGTTTTTATTTTCAGTTGCTTGGAATGTCGTCATCTTCTTGGGCCACTTGGATGCTGAGCAGCAGCAGTTTCTGTTTCATTGTTGTAAGGGCCGATTGCACAGTCATATTGAGGAAAATATAAATGCTCTTTGAGTGAAATGTGAGAAATTTTCATTGCAGAGACAAATAGTGAGTGGAAACCAAGGAAAAACTGAGGAAATCTTGAGGAGTCCTCAGACCTTTCTTAAGATTTTCTCAGTCTGCAAATCAATCATGGCGGCCGTAGATAGAGGTTTGAATGCCACAGGGGGGGAACATAATATTCTTATTTTGAATTTACTGGTAATACTTTCGAGGAGGAACATAACCATGGTATAAATGAAAGACTGCACTGGTATCTACAACATAATTTATTTTCGTCGTATATTTTTGCATGAAAGTGATATATTTTTTAATGTCACCTATTGTTTTCAAACAAACTGGTTACGGTACCATTTTAAAAACAAAATCTACGTATTTCTTAACATTTTTATTTTGCATTTTTCAGCTTTAAAGTATGCGAAACACTAAATATAAATGATCAAATCGATGTCATGTAAGTTTTGTGCATAATAAATGAAAAATAATATATATTTAAGCTACATTTGCAAGTCAATGCATTAAGATAAATTATCCCTCTCGCGAATATTGTGGTAACACTCCACCTTAAGTTAGATATCTCAATTACTTGACTGTGGACAGCGTGCAAATGAAAAATTCTTAGTTTTTACTCTAGTTCGCTTTAGTTTCACCTTCACCTCAAGATTTTCCTATCTTGACTCTGCTATCGACCCTAAGACTTATCATTATGTTTAGCGGTTTCTGCTGTCCTGGACCGACTACGGGTTCAGTGAAAGAGAAGTCAAATATGCTTTAACAACACCGAGAAAATGCGATTTTTAATTATATGTAAACTAACTGCCTGGCCGCGGTTTTACCCACGAGGAATAATGTAAATAGTAACTCTGTTAAAAAATTGTTTATTGTTATACTATATTTTAGAAAAGTAAAATCATTAGGCGAAAAGAGTCGAGTTTCGTGTAAACAGTGTACTTTGCCTGTCTGCAGACGAAGCTAAATACCACCAAGCATATTACAAAGATTTTCTGCACTGTATTCCAGGAACAAGTGGGCCAGGTAGGCCAAACATACCAGAACCAATCGAAGCGTTTATAAATATGTGTGAAATAATCGAGGCTAATGAGGAATGTTAGTACGGTTTAAATGAATAGCAGGGTATTATGGGTGAAGATGCTTATTGGGAAATTTTGTCGAAAGTAAGTTAGAAGAAAAATACGGCAGCGGAATAGTTATATCTTGCCAGAAAAACATCGGAACATGTGTTTCTTTCCGTAATTTTGGAAATAAAGTTTCAACACTATTTGTGCATCATATAACGAAACAGTAAATGACGAAGAGGCTGCTGTGGCAGTTGAACCTCAAACAGTTTCTGAAAACTCATTTTCACAATTTGTGTTTGACGATGCAGAATTCAACACAAATACATTAGAGGGGTTAAACACATTTCATGGACTGAGAGGAATAAGATGCATTACTCCCGCGAGTGCTGTATAAGTATGTCCAAGTTTTCCAAAAGAGCAGAAACACAACACTTCATCATCTTTTCTTGAACAGAGAATAGGAAAATAAGTACAACTGAAAAGATTTGAACATACGGGTCGTCCTGGACTGCAACCTGTTGTCATAAGTGATTTAGATGAATTGAAACCAGAAAACAGATGTGATGGCAAACCCATGCCATCATCTTTAGACATTCTTTGGATGCTAGACAAAATGTACAATGTACAAGAACTTCCATTTTGGAGTGGTTTTATATCTGAAACTATGAAAGACAACTGATTCGAAGTTTCCCATGTTTTGTGTTTACCCTTTGTGAATCTTCCACCTCTAGTCACGACGTTGTGTTTACAATATTCAAGTTTGCAGCTAGTGAATTGGTTAAATCACAACAAAGGATATGTTTTGTTACTTTTGATCAGCTCCTATATTCCCAAGCTAGAGCAACCACAGCTAGCCATGTTTATAATAATGATATATCAAATGTCGTAGTTAGACTTGGAGGTTCCCATTTACTTATGTCCTTCTTGGGATCAAATGGAAACATAATGATGGGCAGTGGACTGAAAGAAGTTTGGAGTATAATTAATGTCACCTATGTTCCTGAGAAAATGATGAATGGACACAACTAGTCGAGAGCTATTCTGAGACACCATTTTGCGTGAATGTGATATTTTCGAAGACAAATAAGATCATGTTAATGAGCTTCTGGAAAACTTTAGTGGAGAATCACATCTACCCGAGAATCTAAAAAAATCTGAAGTTATCAGGTTTGGAAAATTGAATTAAGCACCATCTGTTAACAATTGGAAGCAAAGGGCCTACATCTTCGCTATGGATAGAGTACTTTCACTTAGTGAACTTAGTAAAGCAGTTCATCAAAGCTGAACGTTTAGGTGACTGGGAAGTGTACCTTAAAACAGTTCATTCGAAGATCCCTTTTTTACGTGCAGCTAGACATACTGAATATATGCAAAAAGCGGTCATTTGTACCTTGAAGACGTGTAGTTGCCCACAGAAAAGTACGAAGATTTTACGAGAAGAGGATTTTTCACTGTCAGGAGATCTGACAAATATTGGTCCGGTTTGTGGACAGATTTAACAATAGAACAAACACTTATGATGATGATGAAAAGCAGAGGTGGTCTTAGTCGGGGTCGTAGAATGAAAGAAAGTGTACTAGACAAGTGGATACTAGGAATGCCAGCAACTTTAGAAATGCACTCAACTATAGAAAATTATGCTTCTGTGTATACATCAACTGGGGAACAACATGTTGAACTTAGAAGTTCGCGCATTGCAAGAGATGATGCAGACACAGCCAAAGTTCTGCACTGGTTTGAGGTTCATCCACCATTTCCGAAAAATGATAAAATCTGGTCTATTGCGACAGGACTGGTGGATGACAGCTCTGTGAACTGTTATGATGCTTTTACAGCAAGTACAAATTCTGCAAAAAAAATTGTTGGAAGCAATTTTGCTGAAACAGAGTTCGCTTTTAGCAGAAAGTAACGGTTCTGTAAAAATTAGAGACAATGTTATATCAGTACACACAACAATTCTCTTCCATCATTGTTTGCGCATAGTAAAATAAGAATCTGAACTTGAAGAACACTTCAGATAAAAATTTCTCCACGACCCGTATCTTTGTTCGATGGGGGAAGGAATGCGTAAAACTAATAAATCTGCTCTTTATAAATTGCCGAAACCCAATAGCACGAAAATTCCTTTGCGTGATCAAACTATATGGTATGTCTTAGATGAAGGTTTCCTTCTTAATCGTGTTTTCTGGCATCCACAAAGTAAGTGAAGAGATACTGAGCCAAAACCACATTAGAACCTCCTGCTTCAGAGAAACTTCTAAACTTAATTTCTTGCAGCTGCAGCAAAGGTTGCGAACGGTGGTTTGGGTGCAGAAAAGCAGGTATGAATTGTTCACATATTTGCAGTTTGTGCCATGGAATCTCATACACAAACACGCAATCAGTTAATGTTGACAATGAAGTTCATGACATAAACTTCACAAATGACATAAGCTCTGATGATATTGTGGTTAAGAAGTCATACCAACTCAAAAAGAAATAAGAAGAGTGAAGTTTGCTCCTACGGTCGTGTAGTGTGAATAAGTGGAATAGACCTACTGGGGACACCACTAATAAAAAAAAAAAGCCAAATACTCTACCTCTAGGGTGGCAGAAAATGAAGGCACTGGAGAAGTGTCGGTACATTGTGAAAAATGTTTTCCACTGTAGGTCCAAAACTATATGGGTTAAATGAAGAAAGTGCTTGGCAAAATTTTTGTAGATTGTTTTGCGTAGATTATTTTTGTAACAGGTTATTTTGCTATAAAACCCACGGTTAACGAGTTATTGACCAAAACATGTTTTGAACGCCATTATTTCAAGATGTCGGCGTTAGCTCATCTCGGATCGATGGGAAATTTTAGTATCCTCTTCATTACTTAATTGCGAACGTCTCTTCCAAAAACCAGCTTTTTCAATAAATTCTAAAATGCCTGGACTATTGAACAGATATTTACAGGCTACCTGTGTATCAAACCTACACATTAAAACGTTCTTCGATGTCATATATAGTGAGTCGGTAGGCCTGCTAAAGCGTGTCAAGAAATACACAAACAATATGATTCTCTGCTTATTTGCATTACAAATGATGTGCAAAGTTATAAATAACATTTTTAGAAAATATTTTGCTTATGCCTTTGAAGAACTTATCGACCCTACCTGAATGAGTTGGAACACCTTGGTCTGGGCAACACCATTAACCATTACACGTATGAAGAATGGAATGCGAAAGATGACAAGGTTAGGGTGGCCGCCTGTCGAATGTTGCGCAGAGCTTCGGCCGTTACGAGATTATTGAAAAACTGCTAAACGCACATTATGTCTGTTTACGAATTGAATTTAAAGTACAATACACGTGTGTATACCCATTTCTGGTTCACTACTTATCGTTGTGGCATTATGTTGCTGTGTCGTCTTTACCAATGCCGTGCATGCGTTGTTTACGATATGTACAGTGAGCAGGGGTTAGTTTGGATACATGGGGTAACTTTGGGACATTACAAAAATTATGTTTCGCATATATGACAACCCTGAATAAATAAATTTATTTGCGATAAATTCCGAACACATAGCATTTGATTAATATTTACTGACAGTTGACAATTATGGAAATTAAGAATGACATAAAATTGCCCCAAAGTTATCACATGTGACCAAAGTCACTTCCGTTTACGGCATGCGTTTATATTGTCTGAAGTATTTTTAAAGATTTTTTTATTTGGTAGATGTAGTGGATTTTCCAGCTATTGAATACATCGCACCAGATAAGTCATAAGGATATGGCTATGAACAAGCTATAGTGTGTAGAATAACCTATGTAGGACAAGTAATCTCACGCCGCTCCTTGGTTACAATGGATTACCACGGAAATACTATTATCGAGTATATTCAGGCATTCAGTTACCTCTCTTAAAGTATTCTTCTGTTTTAATGAAAATTCGCACTCTAATAGAGTTCATATTAAGTCCCAATACAATAACTATTTACAAACTAAGTTACATTACGGAAACAAAATAATGTAACGTAATGTCCCTCTTGAAGTTCTTTCATTTTTAAATTACTATACAAAACTACCAGTTGGGACGCAGTTTGAAAACGTTTGCATTAATTTTAAGTTCAAAAGGTGCAGATTAGAACAAATATTTCATTGTTTTAGTAAATATTGAATGTTGTTATAATTACTACAACACCAAACACAACTCGTATCAAAAACAGCGTACCGAGACTGTTGGGTTGCCTAGAGCCGTACACAGTAAACTGCAAAAAAAAGTGTGGAAGGGTCCAGGTGAATTCACAAAAAGTCTAGAGACCAAGAAAAATATAAAGTAGACATAAATAGAATAAAACGAAAGAATAGTTTTGCGAAGCCAGCTCTGAAACCATAGAAGCTGTTTGTTAGGATAAACCATTTAGGCCAGGCACTTTAGACTTACTTCGGAAAATAATCGAATCAGAGAGCTGATGTTCGCTACAGACTTTAATTTTGATGTAAGGAATAAAATCTCAAAAGTCTTGTTGGATTAAGCTATGTTTGCGGCGCTACGCTATAAAAATGGTCAATAAAACACTTTTCTCAGCTAAGCATTTTTACAGTGAGCGCAGCGACCACATCTCAGATGTTCTTCACGCCAATATTACGGGAAAACTATCACATCTACGATACAATTGCTTGCTACCTTTTTTTTAGTACATTTATTATTGTTTTCAAATTTTATTCAACATATTTTTCAATAAAATGAGTATTAACGGCATTAAGCTTCAAAAAGCGTTTTCTTGCACACTTTTTACAGCGATAGCAGCGAGCACAGCTCGAATAAAATAAATAAAACTTTTGATATTTTATTAAAAGCTTTTGTTTAACTTGCAATGCATGTTTGTTTGGGCCAAATCTTGCAACTGAATTTTAAAACAGTTACCCTTAGCCGACTGAGCTGAAATTTTGCGTACTCGTTTAGTTCGGATGACAATTCATGGTTAGCTAAGTGACGTCATTCTAAATCTAATATGACGGACCACCCGAGATGACGGAATAGTTATTTTTTATGCACTCCCATGATATGAGTATCAAATGAAAATGGTTGCTGAGAATAAAACTAATAAAATTGTGGTTTACCAATCACTGCAATAACGAAGTTAACTATAATTGTGTGATTTTATGATTCACAGAGCTCTCAGGTTAGTGCTAGAGTCTGCATTAACCTCAAAACTCAGCAATGTGCACCAAACTGGAGACATATTATGTGCGATTACCACTTATATTTCCGTATTTATATAGCAGAAGAATCAAAGCGAAAACAGACATGATATACAGAGTGTTTTAGCTCCTGAGCGTACATAACGCATGATGATGTTGGTTTCTTGGACACCGCAGTTTTTTAAAAGTTGGGATTTTTTCTACAGTTTGTTTCATACGAAGTGATTTTGGCAGGTCACTATCGCTGACATCGACAACTGATTATTCTTACACAATTTAACAAAATAGGCCCATAATGATTGATGCATTATTACCTTATTTGGTGCTGTGTTTAAAAATTGTACACGCAATTAAAGATTTTTAATGAGGCATCAGTTAATGATAAAACAGTACAATGTCCCATACTAGTGATACCACCCCTCCCCCAACATATTTTAGCGAGCTCCATGCCAATGTTATTTCCAGTCCCAACTGACTTCACATGCCTATTTTCTGTCAGTAATTTTTACTTTGCATACTTTTAAAATTTGCCTGTGAACAGTTTCATATTAAACTACTGTAGTCCTAGCTTATTTGTAGCCATTGTGCATTTATTTAACTGACTGTTATTGTAGGAAATGTGTATATATTTGAATGGTAACAGTCAGAGCTCTGTTTCTCTAAATGTAAACAAGCAAGCACTTCATCGACGGAACACGAGACGAACGACTGTCGAAGTAAGAAACGATGAGTTCCTACACGCACTGTGAGCAGTTCAAAACGAGGAAATGTTGTGCAGTGTTGCCAGATCTGTGTCAAAAGTGGATGTGAACATGCTTTTAGTTGACAGTCACTCGGAAGGCGTTTTTGACGTACGAGAGGTGAAGAGGCTGCCAGGTGAGTGGGAGTTGACAGCTCTTGAAGGGCGACTCTGAATTCGGCGGAGTGTCATCAGGGTGTATGAAACATGATATCGTGAACGTACCACCTCAGGGCACACTATGTTGTATATTAGCTCTTACCCTTCTATACATAGCTCTGGGAGGGTCGACGGATATTTGTTCGGTACTCGAGGGAACAAGGGAAAATAACTAAAATATTAAACAATAATTAATAGTAAAACATTGTTAAAAACAAGCTTTTATTTAAATGCTCTAAAAATAATAAAATAAACTTTAAATTAAATCAAATCCATCAATTCATAACATTACAAAATTTATATTATATAAAAGCTTGTCGCGATTTACCTGTGTAGATAAAAGCTTTGTTTAGGCGGTCTACACCTAGCTGCAACTTTTACAACTTCTACACCCAAACTGCAACATCGCGTTTTTCTTGCCGGAAGTGACGTTCTGGTTATTACAATCAAACCGTTCACGCAGCTGGTGTAACTACAACTTCCACACCCGGGTGCTACACCTTCTACACTACCTCTGCGAGGTGGAGTAGTTTGGGTGTAGAAGTTGTAAAACAGAATTCGGCGGTATTTTCGAAACGTGTTACAAATAGCTGTGTTGTCTTAAGAAGTTGGCTTTCCAGTTTTGAATCAGAACATCTGCAATATAGTAAAAATTGTATTCTGCTTTATCTGGGAGATGTGTAAAATAAAGTTTCTATTTGTATTGCTATTTTTAGTAACATTTGTGGGTTATGTTACTACTTGTAATGAATATAGCATAATTATGATACCAACTCGTAAAACTAATCAAATTAATTAAAGAATAGACATTCCTTCTTCAGTAGAACTACCTGTTGTGTGACGTGACGTATGAAATGAGCTGCATAAAGGTTACACATTAAGGTTATAGGACCAAACATTTTATTAAAATTTGTAATTCGATCAAAATACTATACAGATTTGTTCAAGTAGGTGCTGTAACAGCACGTTTATCATCGAATTCATCACCTGCATCTGTCTTTGCCTGCATTCAAATATCTCGCAATATTTACAATTTACTGCCATGTCACTAACACAGAAAGTAAACAAAATAATTCACACTCATCTACACCTAGGCGTTCAGGCGGACTTTCTGCACTTCCTACACCTTTGGTCTCTGGCCATCAATGCTTGTTTTTACACATGTTTTTACTATTAATTTATTATTCCTTACATCATAATGAATAACTGTACCAAAAGTCTTCTCTCTGCGATTTTTTTCGTAGACAGGCCAATTACTATTCTAACTCACCTTGCCTAAATGTGGATACTGATTACAACGTTCAAGTGTAACAGCCAGGTGTACCTACTGATGATATTACTGTACTGCGTGAGAAACTATTGCAAAATTTTAAAATACATAAGGAACAAGGTATGGTTGCACGAAATTGAAATTCAGACAAGAGATATACAGGAAAAGGGAATATGGATGGAAGAAAGACGCAAGCGATTGACAGCATCAAATTTTTGTGATGTTTTTACAAGGCTTTCTTCTGCTGGCTGTAAAGGTTTAGTACAGAAAATCTTTTACACTGATCTCAGCACATATTCGCTGTAAAATACAGTTGAGAAAATTAGTACAGAGCTATTCAGACATTGCAAGACAGAGCGAACATAAAAATCTAAAGGTGTTTATGTTTTTTTTTATTTATCCTGAAGTACCCTTCCAGCATCTGTAGAAGTGTTGAGCCCTGAATCTGCTATCCTCCAACGAAAAGTGACGGTCTGGAAAGTGGTGGGTAAAATTGCTATAAATATTATTATCAAGCCCAAGGGCAACTACATTAGTACAGAAAGGTTGTACTGTTTGTTTGTTGTGTGAACACCAAATACACCGTGTGTTTGCTATGCAAGGGCAGAGCGAGTTGATGTTTTCCGGGCAAATCAAATGTTGGCAACATTAACTTAATTTTACATCAATTATTTGTTGCCAGAGCTCGTGGACCCCGTCACCCACGTACAGTGCATGTATGTAAGCTGGAACGTATTATAAATAAAACTAAATAAATCTGCAGCCAAATTCTACAATGGGGATGCGTACAAGTACGTAACATTATTTTCTAGCTCACCTTGTACAGCTAACAAATTGCTAAAATGTTTAGCACATGTTTACTGAAATGTATTTAGTGCTGCCGTAGCCTGTATTTGGTTGCGTACATTTAAGATAATTGAAATATTTCGTATAATACACCTTGCACATTTTATAAAACCAATGATACATATATTTTCTTTGGCCACAATTTCATATTAAATTAATTTGAAATGCCATACATGAAACATTTAGTTTTGACCATTTATAAAGATAATTGCTATATTGTTTGTTCCTATAGTAAAATGTGTAACAAAAATTATTACGCAGCTACATAAATTAAAAATTTTGGTCACGACTATAATCGTTCAGATGATGTGTACGCAGTATTGTATATACAGATGATGCGTAAAGCATCAATGTAGATCACTAATAACTTAGCCACAAAATTGAACAGTATTTAATGAGTCGTAAGAATTACGTTTTTAGCTAAACACTAGCTGCTGATTTTTTGTAATTAATGAAATTTATTTACAAAGTCGCAGGAATTTCTAGTTCATAGTTATGCTACGTTACATTTTCATGGTTATGTTTATGTTATGGTAGTACTTAATAGGGTTTTATTCCAAGAATATATGTTTTAATAATTAGTAACGAACGTAACGTATTAATTATATTTATGAAAACATGTAAATAAATTTCATGTCATGAATAGTGACCCCAGGCTTATAATAGGCCTTTTTAAAAGGTTCGGATGTATATGGAGAAATGTATAGCATAATAGGTATTGTTTCTCGCCATAGCAACGGAAAGCCATGATAACCCAGCAATGCTATGTCTCGTTACGTGATTCGCGGATATGTTTCTCGTTACGTGATTCGCGGATATGTTAAAATTTCAGATTGTTAAAAAATAATGCGTTTTTGTTTAAATTTTTAGAATAGACTGTTTCGGCATTATGCCACTCTGAGAAATTACTCATTGATAGTCACATTTCTTACAAAATCTCTCAGTATTATTTTATTTGAGTGATCATTGTTGTGGTAGAGAGCTACAGGTTTTTTTTTTTTTTTATTTTCCAGTAAAGCCATCTGGAAGATGTCAGAAAGCACGACGTACTACAAAGAATGTATGGGTATTAACCGATACTAGGCTGACTTGTATTATTTCTTGTTGTTGGTATTTACACAGCATGTAGAGGATCAACAAGTGTATGTACAGTCCGACATTGTACGCGCACCCACACACGACAGCGAGGTCATATAGACGGCGACACAACTATGTACCATGACAGCAGCTGGGAGGCAAGTCAGCCATGGCCTTTGTTAAGAAACCATCCCAGCATTCGCCTGGAGAGATTTCCAGAAACCATTAAAAATCCTAAATCACGATGGCCAGATCCTGGGATCAAATCCGGGTCCTTCCGAATGCTCGAACAATTTCGGCAAACCTCTTGAACTGTAGATATTTTTCTATGTTGGTAATAATATTTTTGTTTATGAAAACACCTTTTCTGTGTATGTGTACGCAATGTTACACTTTTAACAAATTCGTTTTCGATGCTTCCCCAATGAGAACAGTTTTGAAAACGTATAACGACTTATTTAATTTCTTATGCGAATTCGACCACATATCTTTTTGGTAAATCATTTGGGGGTATCATCTAATTCAGAGGAAAAACATATTTTTGCTTTTAACTTTAACTTTTAACTTACGCAATACGACATTTTAACCAGTGATGTAACTTTTTTAAGTTAGCACGGCTTTGAAATTCCAATCGATAATATACTGCACGTGTGCGTTGTATTCACAAGGCTTTATGTTTTAATTGCTCTTACTTATTCAGAAGTGCTATTTGCAAAATAGTTACACACTGTCAAACAAACGTAATATATAATGAGAATAAGTGCACGTCCCACCGAAACGTTTGAAATGACGTGTGTGTGTGTGTGTGTGTGTGTGTGTGCGCGCGCGTGTTTTAGTGAGTGAGAGATATTGGGCAGCGCTTAACATTGAGGTCTTCGGCGCAGGTGAAGGTGACATGAGGTGAGTATGGAGCAGCGCCGGAATGAAGGGGCGGGGGAAACTGGAGAACCACGAGAAAACCCGCCGACCAGCGGCATCGTCCGGCAGATTCCCACATGCGAAAATCCGGGGACTGACTCCGCCGGGAATCGAACCCGGATCGCCTCGGTGGGAGGCGATAGGTCTGACCCCTCGGCCACCGCGCCCCGTTGTGTGTGTATGTGAGTGTGTGTGTTTATATATATATTCATGCTAGTGTGTTGTATTGGCGATGAACATTTGCTGAGGAGAGAGAAGTTGAGAGATTCCACGGGCAGCAGTCTGAGGTTGTCCTGTTGTAGGTCTGTCAATCCTTGTCAAACCGACAGAGCACAACGAGTCCTGCTTGGCCGGTCGCTTCAAAGACGCCCGCAATAGGCGCAGAGAGTTGACTGCAGGTCTACTCACTAACTTTCCAGTAACGTCACGTTACGGATCGCTTAACGCCACTTACCTTAGTTTGCTATTCACTAAGCACTTCCCTTAACAAATTCTGATTTTACGGGCATGTTACTTTGATTGCCTCGATGTGGCAGTGAATTAACTCGCGCCAAAACTACTTGTTTTGGTTTATATTTCTGTGCTCTGAGTTGTTTACATAACAAGCTATTCGATTTCGGCGAATTCAATTAAGATTTACGTTTGAAATTTAAAATATGTCTATTTTGAATTGTGGAATATATAAATAACGATGTTTGTGATGGAATATGTACAGTGTTATGTAGTAACAACGTATTTTTACCGTATAGGGTGTATTTGTTTAAAAAAGCTTATTCGTGCGTGGTTTTTGCCAAATAACTTAATGTGTTCTTGTTTTTATTTTGTCTTATAATACTAAGTAACCTATACTTCCTTGTACAAATAGTCAAAACATTCCTTTCATGTATGGATTTGTAGGTAGGTCTTGTTCTGTACTGCAAGAATGAATGTCAAGTGTTTATGTCTCGTTTGAATGGGCAAATGTAATTTCCAGTAATTGCTTACACAGTTCTGGTATTTTGCGTTAATATTTTTCATTGGTTAATATTTCCATTAGCGACTTCTCCGATAACAGATATTTAATGGAAATATGTGTTCAGTAGATTCACATATGTGTTATTAGTTAGCAACCTGAAAGTAAATTCGTAATGGTCAAATTGCATGATTGAATTTAAGGGGGAAATCTAAATTTTAGTTTATTATACCTGAAATGCAATGCAACAAACTCGAAAAATGGCCTGCCAATCTCATTGTAACAATTGAATACATTTCAAATTAGAAACCGCAGTGCAATACATCAGAGGCATACCGTAAAGTCATTCCTTCAGGTTTTCGATATTGTATACCAACAAGATCACTTAAATAATTTCATGTTCTTTTATGTTTTCACTGTCGAATAGAACCTAACACACCAATGTAGGCCTGTGCATAGCGTATCAATAAGCATTATAACATTTGAAATAAATATTTTATAGTGTACTATGACCAGAATGTACGTAAAATAACAAAAAAAGAACGGTATCAAGTTGTTATATAAATTGCGTGCAAGAAATAATTATATTCCACTTGCATATTTTTATTTCATGGAACTGTGAAAATATATGATCTTTATTTTACAAGAATTGTACATATTCTACCACCGTTGTATTTTGTGTATTTTACTACTGAAAACTGACAACAGCAGTTTCTTCACCATAATAAAAATAAAAATATCTTGAAAACATTACCCAGAATCTACTCTACTTGCTGGACAAAAAATAAACTACAATGCGATGATGTATTTCCCTCCTCCTTTTCCACACTTTTCGACTTTACTGTCAAACTATTTGGCGTAATTCTATATAAGTAAATTTTAACTAAACGAATTCATTTGAATATTCAGAACCTACCTGGAGCTGTTTTAAACATATTCAAGGTTCTGAAGCAAAGGAGTGACATCCTTGCCTGATCTGACATTGCACATACATGTAAGGTTTTGACTGTGCAATGTTTGTCCCAGTACTAGAACTGTAGGACTTCAGGTGCTGACCCTGACAATGTTAAAAACAATCAGCTGCAGAGTTTATTTTAGAATACTTGGATAATGTCTTGTAAATTTGAATACGAGATTATGAGATAACTTTGTAGAAAAATTATTTGTTGCTGTGTTGGACAGCTTGGAACTTGTGTTTTTAATGTGTGTGTTCCTTAAAAGTAACCAACAACCTTCCTCTGAAATATGTTTTAAATAAACAATGCACTGCGAACACACACAATAGCTAAGCAAAATAATCTGTATTTCTAACCTGCTGCAAAAATGTTATAGTGCCTAATTAGACAACCTGCTCAAATTTAAATGACTACTTGTTCTCCCTGTAACAACATAAGTTTTCACGTTGCATAAAACTGCATCAGTTGTCAAACTTCAATATTATGACCACTGAGAGAAGCATACTCACTGTTAACGTATGAGTGTATGCATGTGTCTACATTTTGCGCAAGTCTTTAACTACCTAATGCATGTGCAATGGCAATGGGTTATAAAGTTTGTCATAAATACAAATTACTAAGTACATAATAACAATACGTAGGTAATACTTAACATTATCGACAATGTGGTCATTTGAGACAGGCTCAGATGAACAGGAAATAGGACAAGAATCTACAGAGCTGTATCCCAGCACATTTGTCAAGTGTTGTAGGAAACCCAATAGTCGAACTGGAAATAAAACCCAAATATTTATGAATATAAGTTAGTTGTTTTACCGCTGCACTAGTTTTCTTTGTCAAATGTTAAATAAGTAAAGTGACAAAAATATTATGACGGTTTTACAGAAAACTGTTTTGTTTAAACAGCTTATTCTTTGATATTTTACAATTCAGAATGCCGAAACAACCTACGCCTTTCTAAGCATCCTTTCTGGTATAGAAGATATAACAATGTATAAATACTGTGAAAAGAGAGTTAGTAATTGAAAAAAAATGACAGTTACGTTTATTTAAATAATGATATTTTCTGCTGTATTTTGCAATTGGCTGAACATTACCACTTCATGATTGCATATGAAGAAACTGATTCCATTCAAGTTGTATTCAAGTTGCTAACATTGGTAACTTGAAACTAAGTATTGTTTGTTGTTCAAGTACGGTAGATTGTAAGTTGTTGTGTGATATTCCACAGTAGTTACAGAAACGACATATTTGATTCAATGAAAATTCTTGTTTATAAAAGTTGATATTTATGAGAATTTGGTAGTTAGTATGCCAACCAAATAGTATTTATTTGAGGTTTAACATGACCTCGGATAGCTTCACATACATTTCTTGGTAGAGGTACAATTGGGCAAAGGGCAAAGGAATCAACCAGGGCCTGTATTGAAGAATAATTAATTGGAGTGTATTACAATAACCATAGAAAACTGAACTCTAGTGTCTTTCAGGATGAGATGTGAAAGTCCAATAACTACAATGCCTCCCTTTTTACTGTTCTACTTTTACTGAGCCACTTAACCGCGCACAGTTGTTGCTAATTCTATATACAGGCTTTATTTGTTCTGCAACTACAATATGTTACATACACATTTAATCAGAAAACTTGCAGCGTTTCTTCACATAGGTAGCAAAGTTACAGGATTATCTTGTTGGTATGTGGAAATTGTTTAATTTTTACTAATAATAACATTTGTAACCATGGTTTCGGTGACTCCAGTTATGAAACACGAAAATTAAATTACTTAAACTGTGTATATTTTTGTACCTATACCTAATACATATTACATATATAGAGGTCGTTTCGAATCAATTAATTTACAGTGATTAAATTAGCCTTTGAATAGTGTGCCGAGCTGTATACACCGGAGAAACACTAGAAGCGCACAGTTGTTGCAAATGCCATATACAGGCTTTATTTGTACTGCAACTTCTATATGTGACATACGTATTTAATCAGAAAGCTTGCAATTCTCTGTCACGTAAGAAACAGTGGGGCAGGATTATCTGTTTGTCCTGTGGAAATTTTTAAAATTTTTCTAATATTAATATTTTTAACCACATTTTCGGTGGCTCTAGTTTAGAAACACGAAACTTATATTACTTAATGTGTGTATATTTTAGTACATAAACCGTGCAGAATATAATTTTGTACTGATATAATGTACATACGTACAGATTTGACATATTCCAAGGCTATAAAGCTTATGCTAGTTAACAGCTCTACCAAATGTGTGTGCATATATGTATGTGTATATATACATATATAAATACATAAATAAATATATATATAAACTGTGTACTAGTAGTGATACGTACTCTGGCGAAATTTGTATTTGATAAACTGCTCAAGACTTCTCGTCCAACAAAAATACTGCGATCCGACAACGAATTTTCCGTCAAAAGGCCATGAAACCGCCATAGAACGTATTTTCTATTTTGTACACATGCGAGTGTCTGTTTACTTTTTACGCACGCTTTTCTGTGTATCGTCTGCTGGCTGCTATCTATGCTGCTCATGAGCAGGGTAGGTCTGAGAGGATCCGGCGACGGGATCTAGTTGAATATTAAAAGTTCTATACTGCCAGTAGATCTTTATCGCATGACATTCTTGACCGAAATACTAGCTTCGAGTGGATCCTAAGTATATTCCGTAAGCGCCTCAAATGGCCGAGCTCGAGTGCGATGTGTAGCAAGCATGTGTGAATACTCTCGGGGGCACTGTTTATTTACTTTTGGGAGCATGCAAGCCGCGTTTCCGGAAATTCGCCGGTGGTTGAAGTGTCGATGTATGATGTACACCGGTTGAAGCTGTTATCGAACATCAGGTTGATGATTCTAGAACATTTTCCGTTACATATGAAATGAAATAAACATACTAAGTTTTGTAACATGATACCGCGATAGAAAGCCAAACTGAACACTTTAGTACAACATGTAATGGTAAATACAGTTAATAATTGAAATGTACAGATTAAATAATTTATTTTCTGAAGTAGGTACATATTTGAAAATACAAGAATTTTCCATGCAAAAAATATGTAAGTTTGCTTTATTTGACCGCACATTCCACAATTATTTACGTTATTTCAAACATTTTTTTTTCAAGATTATGTTCAAAAATTCACCGGCGAAAATGCCGGTGCACATCCACCAGACTCATCGGATTTTCAGGTCGGTTGAACCAGTGGATCCATCGTTCAAACAGTTGAGAGCAAATTGGTCATTTACAATCGTCTGGTGTACACTGGTGGATGCACCAGTGAATTACTGAATTCGCGAATTGTGTTTTGTGTCATCCAAACTGAAGAGCAAACACACAGCCGTGGAGGAACCGTGAGCATGCATGAAACATGCAAATGAACTGTGGGAGCGAGTGTGATTAAGAATAGGCATATTTTAGCTGTTGGATTGTTCACAAGCTGTTAAGCATTTCCGAAAACTGTTTGCTTATGCAAGAGATCGCTAAATTGCAATAATTCAGTGAACTGAAATGGTTACCACTACGGAGTTACGAAATTATGTTATTGCTAATGCCTAGAATTGGACTGAATAAAGCAAAACACTTCTTTAGGAATATTTCTGTTAAAAAATGGGCTGCTGTCACTTTTTTTCACATGCACAACATTGTAAATTCTAGACGGAAATTTAATTATGTGGCTGCATGAAATAAAAAAATAATATTGCATCATTTTCATTCAAAATAAATTAAGTCTCATCAGAGTTGCTGGAACAGTTATGATTCAAGGGGGTGCAAACAGTGGTTGATCAAACATTGAGAAAGGAGGGGGGGGGGGCTATGTATCAAAAAACGTGTATGCATACACCCCAAGCCAAATGCTCGAAGGGGTAAGGGGGGCATAGTGTTATATTATATCAACACACTTCCTAATGTTGATTAACCTAGCTATCGATAAGTTCCAGAATAAAGCCCAACCATATTGTTCCACGAAGATATACAGGACAGTTTGAATATGTTAACGACTATATGGACTCAGAGGCTGACACAACTTACAAACCTACGAATAGCGATGATGGATCTTGTCTTTATGTGATACAAACAGAAATATTCGTACGGTAAAAAAGTTTGAATATAGTTACACAAATACAAACCTCCGCACAGAAAACATGCTTTGAACCGTCAATTGTACAAGGAACAATAGTGAAGCTAACTGTGCTTAGTACCACCATGTGTACAGATAATATTAGTAAAGATAACTGTGATTTGTACCACCAAGTGTAGAGGGAATATTAGTTAAGCTAACTGTGATTTATACCACCAAGTGTGCATATAATTTTAGTGAATATAACTGTGCTTTGAACCACCATGTGTACAGAATATATTAGTGAAGATAACTGTGCTTTGCACCACCAAGTGTACAGGGAGTATTAGTGATGCTAACTACGCTTTGTACAACCAAGTGTAGAGGGAATATTAGCTAAGCTAACTGTGATTTATACCATCAAATGTACAGATAATATTGGTGAATATAACTGTGCTTTGTGCCACCATGTGTACAGAATATATTAGTGAAGATAACTGTGCTTTGCACCACCAAGTGTACAGGGAGTATTAGTGAAGATAACTGTGCTTTGTACCACCAAGTGTAGCGGGAATATTAGTTAAGCTAACTGTGATTTATACCACCAAGTGAACATATAATATTCGTGAATATAACTGTGCTTTGTACCATCCAAGTGTATAGATAATATTAGTGAATATCTCTGTGCTTTGTACCATCCAAGTGTACAGATAATATTAGTGAATATAACCGTGCTTTGTACCATCCAAGTGTATAGATAATATTAGGTAATATAACTGTGTTTTGTACCATCCAAGTGTATAGATAATATTAGTGAATATAACTGTGCTTTGTACCATCCAAGTTTATAGATAATATTAGTGAATATAACTGTGCTTGGTACTATCCAAGTGTATAGATAATATTAGTGAATATAACCGTGCTTTGTGCCATCCAAGTGTACAGATAATATTAGTGAATATAACTGAGCTTTGTACCATCCAAGTGTATAGATAATATTAGTGAATATAACTGTGTTTGTACCATCCAAGTGTACAGATAATATTAGTGAATATAACCGTGCTTTGTACCATCCAAGTGTATAGATAATATTAGGTAATATAACTGTTCTTTGTACCATCCAAGTGTATAGACAATATTAGTGAATATAACTGTGCTTTGTACCATCCAAGTGTATAGATAATATTAGTGAATATAACTGTGCTTGGTACCATCCAAGTGTATAGATAATATTTGTGAATATAAGTGTGCTCTGTACCATCCAAGTGTATAGATAATATTAGTGAATATAACTGTGCTTTGTACCATCCAAGTGTATAGATAATATTAGTGAATTTAATTGTGCTTTGTACCATCCAAGTGTATAGATAATATTAGTGAATATAACCGTGCTTTGTACCATCCAAGTGTATAGATAATATTAGTGAATATAACTGTGCTTTGTACCATCCAAGTGTATAGATAAAATTAGTGAATATAACTGTGCTTTGTACCATCCAAGTGTATAGCTAATATAAGTGAATATAACTGTGCTTTGTACCATCCAAGTGTACATATAATATTAGTGAATACTGTGCTTTGTTCCATCCAAGTGTATGGATAATATTAGTTATTATAACCGTGCTTTGTACCATCCAATTGTATGGATAATATTAGTTAATATAACTGTGCTTTGTACCATCCAAGTGTATAGATAATATTAGTTAATATAAACGGGCTTTGTACCATCCAATTGTATAGATAATATTAGTGAATATAACTGTGCTTTGTACCATCCAAGTGTATGGATAATATCAGTTAATATAACTGTGCTTTGTACCATCCAAGTTTATAGATAATATTAGTTAATATAACCGTGCTTTGTACCATCCAAATGTATAGATAATATTAGTTAATATAACCGTGCTTTGTACCATCCAAATGTATAGATAATATTAGTGAATATAACTGTGCTTTGTACCATCCAAGTTTATAGATAATATTGTTGAAAATAACTGTGCTTTGTACCACCAAGTGTATAGATAATATTAGTGAATATAACTGTGCTTTGTACCATCCAAGTGTATAGATAATATTAGTGAATATAACTGTGCTTTGTTCCATCTAAGTGTATAGTTAACATTGTTGAAAATAACTGTGCTTTGTACCATCCAAGTGTATAGCTAATATTAGTGAATATAACTGTGCTTTGTACCATCCAAGTGTACATATAATATTAGTGAATACTGTGCTTTGTTCCATCCAAGTGTATGGATAATATTAGTTATTATAACCGTGCTTTGAACCATCCAAGTGTATGGATAATATTAGTTAATATAACTGTGCTTTGTACTATCCAAGTGTATAGATAATATTAGTTAATATAACTGTGCTTTGTACCATCCAAGTGTTTAGATAATATTATTGAATATAACTGTGCTTTGTACCATCCAAGTGTGTAGATAATATTAGTGAATATAACTGTGCTTTTTACCTTCCAAGTGTATAGATAATATTAGTGAATATAACTGTGCTTTGTACCATCCAAGTGTATAGATAATATTAGTGAATAAAACTGTGCTTTGTGCCATCCAAGTGTACAGATAATATTAGTGAATATAACCGTGCTTATACCATCCAAGTGTACAGTTAATATTAGTGAATATAACTGTGCGTTGTACAATGCAAGTGTACGGATAATATTAGTGAATATAACTGAGCTTTGTACTATCCAAGTGTATAGATAATATTAGTGAATATAACTATGCTTTGTACCATCCAATTGTATAGTTAATATTAGTGTATATAACTGTGCTTTGTACCATCCAAGTGTACAGATAATATTAGTGTATTTAACTGTGCTTTGTACGACCATGTGTACAGATAATATTAGTGAATATAACTGTGCTTTGTACCATCCAATTGTAAAGATAATATTAGTGAATATAACTGTGCTTTGTAACATCCAATTGTATAGATAATATTAGTGAATATAACTGAGCTTTATACCACCAAGTGTACAGAAAATATTAGTTAATATAACCGTGCTTTGTACCACCAAGTGTTCTGATAATATTAGTGAATATAACTGTGCTTGGTACCACTCAGTGTACAGATAATATTAGTGAATATAACTGTCCTATGTACCATCCAAGTGTATAGATAATATTAGTGAATATAACTGTGCTTTGTACCACCAATTTTATAGATAATATTAGTTAATATAACTGTGCTTTGTACCATCCAAGTTTATAGATAATATTAGTGAATATAACTGTGCTTTGTACCTCCAAGTGTACAGATAATATTAGTGACTATAACTGTGCTTTGTACTATCCAAGTGTATAGATAATATTAGTGAATATATCTGTGCTTTGTACCATCCAAGTATGTAGATAATATTAGTAAATATAAATGTGCTTTGTACCATCCAAGTGTATAGATAATATTAGTGAATATAACTGCTTTGTACCACCAAGTGTACAGATAATATTAGTGAATATGACTGTGCTTTTTAGCATCAAGTAAAAAGATTATAATAGTGAATATAACCATGCTTTGTACCATCCAATTGTATAGATAATATTAGTGAATATAACTGAGCTTTGTACCAACCAAGTGCATAGACAATATTAGGTAATATAACTAAGCTTTTGTACCATCCAAGTATATAGATAATATTAGTGAATATAACTGTTCTTTGTACCATGCAAGTGTATAGATAATATCAGTGAATATAACTGTGATTTGTACTATCCAATTGTACAGATAATATTAGTGAATATAATCGTGCTATGTACCATTCAAGTGTACAGATAATATTAGCGAATATAACAGTGCTTTGTACCATGCAAGTGCATAAATAATATTAGTGATTTTAACTGTGCTTTGTACCATCTAAGTGTATAGATAATATTAGTGAATAAAACTAAGCTTTATACCATCCAAGTTTATAGATAATATAAGTGAATATAACTGTACTTTTAACCATCCAATTGCATAGATAATATTAGGTAATATAACTGTGCTTTATACCATTTAAGTGTATAGACATTATTAGTAAATATAACTGTGCTTTGTACCATCTAAGTGTATAGATATTATCTGTGAATATAACTGTTATTTGTACCAACCAATTGTACAGATAATATGAGTGAAAATAATCGTGCTTTGTACCATTCAAGTGTACAGATAATTTTAGTCAATATAATTGTGCTTTGTACCATCCAAGTGTACAGATAATATTAGTGAATATAACTGTGCTTTGTACCATCCAAGTGTATAGATAATATTAGTGATTATAACTGTGTTTTGTTCCTTCCAAATGTAAAGATAATATTAGTGAATATAACTGTGCTTTGTAACATCCAAGTGTTTACATAATATTAGTGAATAAAACTGTGCTTTATACCATCCAAGAGTACAGATAATATTAGTGAATATAACTGTGCTTTGTACCATCCAAGTGTATAGATAATATTAGTGAATATAACTGTGCTTTGTACCATCCAAGTGTATAGCTAATATTAGTGAATATAACCGTGCTTTGTGCCATCCAAGTGTCACAGATAATATTAGTGAATATAACCATGCTTATACCATCCAAGTGTACAGTTAATATAAGTGAATATAACTGTGCGTTGTACCATCCTAGTGTACAGATAATATTAGTGAATATAACTGTGCATTTTACCTTCCAAGTGAATAGATAATATTAGTGAATATATCTGTGATTTGTACCATCCAAGTGTATAGCTAATATTAGTGAATATAACCATGCTTTGTACCATCCAAGTGTACATATAATATTATTGAATACTGTGCTTTGTTCCATCCAAGTGTATGGATAATATTAGTAAATATAACCGTGCTTTGTACCATCCAAGTGTATTGATAATATTGTTGAAAATAACTGTGTATTGTACCACTAAGTGTATAGATAATATTAGTGAATATAACTGTGCTTTGTACCATCCAAGTGTATAGATAATATCTGTGAATATAACTGTTATTTGTACCAACCAATTGTACTGATAATATGAGTGAAAATAATCGTGCTTTGTAGCATTCAAGTGTACAGATAATTTTAGTCAATATAATTGTGCTTTGTACCATCCAAGTGTACAGATAATATTAGTGAATATAACTGTGCTTTGTACCATCCAAGTGTATAGATAAAATTAGTGATTATAACTGTGTTTTGTTCCTTCCAAGTTTATAGATAATATAAATGAATATAACTGTGCTTTGTACCATCCAAGTGTGTAGATAATATTAGTGAATATAACTGTGCATTTTACCTTCCAAGTGTATAGATAATATTAGTGAATATAACTGTGCTTCCTACCATCTAAGTGTATAGATAATATTAGTGAATAAATCTGTGCTTTGTACCATCCAAGTGTCCAGATAATATTAGTGAATATAACTGTGCATTTTACCTTCCAAGTGTGTAGATAATATTAGTGAATATAACTGTGCTTTGTACCATCCAAGTGTATAGATAATATTAGTGAATAAAACTGTGCTTTGTACCATACAAGTGTACAGATAATATTAGTAAATATAACCGTGCTTATACCATCCATGTGTACAGTTAATATTAGTGTATTTAACTGTGCTTTGTACGACAAAGTGTATAGCTAATATTAGTGAATATAACTGTGCTTTGTACCATTCAAGTGTACAGATAATATTAGCTAATATAACAGTGCTTTGTACCATCCAATTGTACAGATAATATTAGTGAATATAACTGTGCTTTATACCATCCAATTGTACAGATAATATTAGTGAATATAACTGTGCTTTGTACCATCCAAATGTATAGATAATATTAGTGAATATAACTGTGCTTTCTACCATCCAAGTGTATAGATAATATTGTTGAAAATAACTGTGTATTGTACCACTAAGTGTATAGATAATATTAGTGAATATAACTGTGATTTGTACCATCCAAGTGTATAGATAATATAAGTGAGTATAACTGTGCTTTGTACTATCCAAGTGTGTAGATAATATTAGTGAATATAACTGTGTTATGTACCTTCCAAGTGTATAGATAATATTAGTGAATAAAACTGTGCTTTATACCATCCAAGTGTACAGATAATATTAGTGAATATAACTGTGCATTTTACCTTCCAAGTGTATAGATAATATTAGTGAATATATCTGTGCTTTGTACCATCCAAGTGTATAGATAATATTAGTGAATAAACTGTGCTTTGAACCATCCAAGTGTACTGATAATATTATTGAATATAACTGTGCGTTGTACCATCCTAGTGTACAGATAGTATTAGTGAATATAACTGTGCTTTGTACCATCCAAGTTTATAGATAATATTAGTGAATATAACTGTGCTTTGTACGACCAAGTGTACAGATAATATTAGTGAATATAACTGTGCTTTGTACTATCCAAGTGTACAGATAATATTAGTGTATATAACTGTGCTATGTACCATCCAAGTGTATAGATATGATAAGTGAATATAACTGTGCTTTGTACCATCCAAGTGTATAGATAATATTAGTGAATATAACTGTGCTTTGTACCATCCAAGTGTATAGATAATATTAGTGAATATAACTGTGCTTGGTACCACCAAGTGTACAGATAATATTAGTGAATATAACAATGATTTGTACAATCCAAGTGTATAGATAATATTAGTGGATATAACTGAACTTTGTACCATCCAAGTGTATAGATAATATTAGTGAATATAACTGTGCTTTGTACCATCCAAGTGAATAGATAACATTAGTGAATATAACTGTGCTTTGTACCATCCAAGTGTATAGATAATATTAGTGTATATAACTGTGCTTGGTACCACCAATTTTATAGATAATATTAGTTAATATAACTTTGCTTTGTACCATCCAAGTGTACAGATAATATTAATGAGTACAACTGTGCTTTGTACCATCCAAGTGTATAGATAAGATAAGTGAATATAACTGCGCCTTGTACCACCAAGTGTACAGATAATATTAGTGAATATAACTATGCTTTGTATTACCAAGTGTACAGATAATATTAGTGAATATAACTGTGCTTTGTACCATTCAAGTGTATTGATAATATTAGTGAATATAATTGTGCTTTGTACCACCAAGTGTAGACATAATTTTAGTGAATATAACCGTGCTTTGTTCCATCGAAGTGTATAGATAATATTAGTGAATACAACTTGCCTTTGTACCATCCAAGTGTATAGATAATATTATTGAATATAAATGTGCTTTGTACTATCCAAGTGTATAGATAATATTAGTGGATATAACTGAGCTTTGTACCATCCAAGTGTATAGATAATATTAAGCAATATGACTGTGCTTTGTACCATCCAAGTGCATAGAAAATATTAGGTAATATAACTAAGCTTTGTACCATCCAAGTGTATAGATAATATTAGTGAATATAACTGTTCTTTGTACCATCCAAGTGTATAGATAATATCTGTGAATATAACTATGATTTGTACTGTCCAATTGTACAGATAATATTAGTGAATATAATCGTGCTATGTACCATTCAAGTGTACAGATAATATTAGAGAATATAACTGTGCTTTGCACCATCCAAGTGTACAGATAATTTTAGCGAATATAACTGTGCTTTGTACCATCCAAGTGTATAGATAATATAAGTGATTATAACTGTGCTTTGTACCATCCAAGTGTAAAGATAATATTAGTAAATATAACTGTTCTTTGTACCATCCAAGTGTATAGATAATATTAGTGAATAAAACTGTGCTTTATACCATCCAAGTGTATAGATAATATTAGTGAATATAAGTGTACTTTTTACCATCCAATTGGATAGACAATATTAGGTAATATAACTGTGCTTTGTACAATCCAAGTGTA
>PNEQ01097552.1:0-37211 GCA_003012365.1 Medauroidea extradentata
GACGGCATGGTCGACCTCAACGAGTTCCTCGAAACTTTCCGCCTTGTAGACATGGAGCCTCACGACGCCGACGATGACGACTCCTCTCCTGGATAAGTAGACCCTCCCCTCCCTCTCCTAGTCCTTCTTCTCCAAGGAGCAGCAACTGGACATATGTCGCAGTATGGACATAAACAAGGACGGCATGGTCGACCTCAACGAGTTCCTCGAAACTTTCCGCCTTGTAGACATGGAGCCCCACGACGCCGACGATGACGACTCCTCTCTTGGATAAGTAGACCCTCTCCTCATTCTCCTAGTCCCTCTTCTCCAAGGAGTAGCAGCTGGACATATGTCGCAGTATGGACATAAACAAGGACGGCATGGTCGACCTCAACGAGTTCCTCGAAACTTTCCGCCTTGTAGACATGGAGCCCCACGACGCCGACGATGACGACTCCTCTCCTGGAAAAGTAGACCCTCCCCTCATTCTCCTAGTCCCTCTTCTCCAAGGAGTAGCAGCTGGACATATGTCGCAGTATGGACATAAACAAGGACGGCATGGTCGACCTCAACGAGTTCCTCGAAACTTACCGCCTTGTAGACATGAAGCCCCACGTCGCCGACGATGACGACTCCTTTCCTGGATAAGTAGGCCTTCCCGTCCGTCTCCCATTCTCATACCTTCATCAATATACTGCGGACCAATGAAAACCAGCAGCTTGTGGCGTCATATTGTGTATCTGCCCCGATACTATATCATCGTAAAGCCTACTGGTAGTCGAAGAATACATTATGTTAGGTTTTCTTCAATTAGGTCTACTTTTTAAATTCTTGATATTTCTTATATGGTCATACAAAAATATTTCCGTAATGTAAGACTTGCTTACTTTGTGGTAGCATGGGTGACTTTGTGACTCTCAAAATGTTTTATTTTTAGGTTATTTGAATTAAAAATACGTTGCTCTATTTGAGTACTATACACCATGGCTTTAAATTATCAACTTAAAATTTAATTTGTTTACTAAACTTGTACAAAATAAGCATATAAAGTGGTACATAGTCACCCTCAGCTGTCACAAAGTAGCTTTGTCGTGATTTACTTTAAACAATCATAAAATGTCTGTCAAAATTTAAGACGTTTAAAAATAACTGTGAGAATAATCAAACTTTCAAGGGCCATATCACATAAACACTGTGTTCCTTGATATAGGCTTATAAACAATATTTGATCACAAGGTACCCATTTACCATTCATGTAACATTTCGTATTTCCATCCTACATATATATTTTCCCTTGAATTTTCTCAGTGAATTATGAATTGGCACCAGTGCATTTAGTAATTTAGCAAAACTAATTGGCGATGCAAGAAAACGTGTGTATACATGTATTCGCCTTTTGTATCCTACTGAGATCAGCGTTGGTGTCGATTGTTGTGTGTTATTTTTCGAAATTAGAGCAAAAAATTTAAAAACCACTCTTCGTGTAATGCCCTCATCGTGTTCAGTTATGTGATAAGTTTATTTTCCTCTCTGTGTTCGTTCTGACATGCGATTTGTCACTTATCTAGTGTTGTATAATAATTTAGTGTTGTACATATGCGCTGTAATGTTACAGGGAATATTAGCACTCAAATTTGCGATATTTTGCCGAAATTAAGACTTAAATTGTTATTATAGTTTTAGTTTAAGGACTCTTATATACATGCTTTATATTAACCAAAATGGCTTGTACAATTAGTCAGATAAACCACAAAGTTACTTGTTATAAATGGTGTTGGAAAACTAATACAGGTTTCTGACACCTGAGAGTGATATTTAAACGGGTTTACTTCTTGGTGTCAAGATTGGTAATATCAACTGATATTTTGTGATTTCTAGAATTATCTTCAACACTGTGAATTGCAGTGACGAACACAAGATAAATTCTACTGTATTTGTTGAAGAGTGTGGTTAGTTACTACAAAAGGTTACGTACAATTTCTTGCTTCTCGAAGTCTGCTCGTAAATACGTTATTTCACTTATATTTAAGGCTACCGAAAATTTGGCTTTTTACTTTTAACAGCAACGTACAGTTTTTTAATTTACCTACAAAAGAGAGAGAGAGAGTAGAGAGAGAGGGAGAGATCATACTAGCAGCAAACTTAATTGTTTTAGAAAATTATATGTTAATGTATAAAAACATCTTTTTGGGCAAAACAAATTTGGAATTTTAAGCATATTTTCAAGTTATGTGTAAACTATATAACTTTGGGTATAAATAAAATGACTTTATTTTATTCAATTTGAACCAAACTGTTTTTATATCAAATTTCTATTAATATATTACGTATGCACAGTTTATTTAAACATTAAATTAAAAACATATTTTTTGTTTAAAAAAAACTTAAATTTTTACAACATAGAAATTTAAAACAGAATTTTTTTAACTACCTGGATCCAATTTAATTTATCTTTGTCATATCGACTCCGTTACCAAGGAAAAAAATAAGTCTTATACTGTGTTAAATACAGCTTTCTGGACCATTTCTATAAAACACCTCAATATAAAATTTAATCGAAGTTTTCTCAATAAGAGTTGAGTATTCAGGGTTCAATCCATTGAGAAGTTAAGCTATATATAACCTTTAAAACATAATTGTGTATTATCATATAGTAGAAAGCATTTAATTAAATTATAATAGTGTATAAACCCAGCATTTGTGCATGTTGTTAAGTGAAATTTGGTGGGCAAATATTAATTCTTAAAAAGCGTTCATATGCTCAAGTGTAATTTAATGCTTCTGTGAGACCAATTTAAAGATATCTGTTATGATACCACTATATTCTTCTAACCTACAAATGTAATAGTTAATTATTAGATGGACTTCTAAATGTGTTCATCATCTGCACTATATTTATACTAGGCACCTTTTAAAAACATCTATATTTATATAAAATCGTTTTATATATCAAATTTTAACTTAATAAAGAAACATTTATTGTTTTCAACATTTATAAGTTTGGAAGATTGTATTTTATAATATGAAAATGTAATACTTTGTTCGCAAGTATTACAATTGTAGGAGTTATATTTATAGTAATTTCAAATGGTACAATTAAATTATTTGACAGATATTAGGATATTTTTAATAATTTTAAATGAAAACTAGTTTGTGTTTTAAAATTTTTACTACGTGTGCGTGTTGAAAATATTAAGTGTTATCGTTCTCACATACTATTTAAATGTTCCGCATAGACGTTCCAAACATGGTGTGGAATGAACTTCTTGTAAAAAATTCATGCATTGTTTGTATTTTCATGTTTCCCGGCTAAATGGTATTTAATCACTGATTATAATGTGTGATGTATATACACTGTATAGGGAAATGATGACTCCAGTCTAGTCATGAAGCTAAATGATATGTCATGTTTTTGCGTAAATGAACTCATCAGGTCATTTCTAGTCATTTTTGTTTTTCATTATTGTATATATTAAAAGACTTGTATTGTTTTATATGGTTTGGTTATATGTTTGTTGCAAATAAATTTATTGAATTTTTTCTTTCCTGACTTTGATTTAAAAATGGTTCCGTTTCAAAACATTTTTATTGACTTGCTTTGTTGTATGATTGTCCGTTCGGTACACATTGTTACAATTTAGTGCCGAATAACGTATTATTACAATATTTTACAACCAACTTTCTTGTATGTCTGTTTGCTTTTATGTTTGATACAAATTGTGCAATTCGTTTTGAACTAACTTCCCAATGAGCTGGCTATATAAAACTTTAAACAAAGTTCTGAACTAGATGACAATGCAATATACGGAAAAAAATTTGTGAAAAAATTATTTATTTAAACAATTTTTAATACGCTACGTACCACTATCTTCCCGATGAGCTAGAGGCCTTAAAACTTTAAACATAGATAAGAACTGATTGCAAAATTTCACTTACATCATACTTAAAAGCAGAATATAATTATTTAATTTAAAAATGTATAGTACTTCGTCTTTAAAACAGACTAAAAAGTATAAAACTATTTTTCCTGTTAAAATACTTGCAAGATTTAAAACGAGAAAAAGCATTTTTGGGGCTCATGCAACAGAAAATAGTAAAAGACTTCGCACAATAGTTCCATTTAGGTTCATTCTACTACATATTGGATAGAAAACTGGTTTTCATAAGGGAATAGTAATGCCGCATGGTGCGCTGCTATCTCTAACGTACTTGTTAAAATACGAAACCGTAGTAAGTTCATTTTTAACTAGGCGTGGCAAAGAGAGAAGTCATTTAGTTTAGTTTTAAAGTGATAAAAAAACTTTGCCTTTCAAATTATAAACTTCTTGTAACTTAAATTTCAGAAACCGATACCATCGCTCAAGCAGCAGAAATTTTCCCAGCTAGGTTGGTAGTTGTATACATTACCTATGATGACGTTTCTGACTTACGAAGAAAAATTTAGAACTGATAAATAACTTTATTTTAAAAGTCACATAACATACATGAGTACAGAATAAATGTTCATGACAAACTTGTAGCAACAAGTTATGGGTGAAAATAAGCTGCGAGTAACAGATACGTTGCTCAAATAACAATACTTACAAGTTATGCAAGTACAGATTATGTAAATTTAATGCAACCAATTATTTGCTCATGCAGACCTAAATGAATAATGATGCAATGTTTATTCTCTCTCGAGCATGCCAGCAGATACACTCAATTGCATACTGTACTTGGAGCAGGTTATAGTTTGTAGCATATACTTTTTTTTATCGTAATGGAAAGCATATTTTACGTTGAGATCGTTCTATTACATACATAATGAAGTTTTTTTTTACGATTTACCATTTTCTAAACAAAACTGGTAAGCAAACATTGCGAACGTCATCAATTGTAATACTCATTCCTTATGTTTCAACACTCAAATATTGTCGACGTACAAAACAGGAAACTGCAGCCTTTTTCCATTGTGGAAGAGCGAGACGTGTTTCTAACTACGTGATCGGGAAACACCAGAACAATTCAAACTCTTGTGTACTTGTTTTCTATCGTCGTAGTGGAAAATTAATACATTTAAAGACATTTTTTTCTTTGGCTAATATTACAAGAATGTTGTTGATTATCAGTACGTCCCATAAAATAAATGCAACTGTTTGGAAATAAAAATAGGAAATTTAAGAACCTAAGTTATATACTTGGGGATAGACTTTATAGTTTCTATAAGAAAGTAACATAAATACACAAACTGTTAATATTTTAGAGGTTAACTTATCAAACTAACCGCCGAAAGAGCAAGGCTATGTGCTTAAATCACGATTACATTTCTCAATTCGCATCTAAACAACATTCTAAACGAAAATGGCCCAAATATGAATGCGTATCTACACAATAAGTATACAAGTTCACTGCAGAATGAACAGCGGTTCTGTCGCTCAATGTCTCTACAACTGTAAGGAGAAGGAAATAATTTTAAATGCTATTTCAAACCACTCGCAGTATTATTGGACTTCAAACTGCAATATCTATGCCTGTATTGGTCAGCGTAGTCGACGTCACGTCTCGGTGTAGTTTACTACTCAAGCCTCCGCAACTGGAACAGGATGACCAAAACCTTACCGATCAGATCCTCGTAACTGGAACACGGAAAACGATTCCTTAGCCGAAGATTGCCGAAATTTACTACCTCTTTCGGACAACGTATCAACTAAAAATAACTGTTGCAATGAAATATCAACGAAATGAAGTTACGCATTTGTAATAACGCATCTTATTGACAGACAGGTTAAGTTAGCATGTCGGAAAGTTAAAGTAATAATGAGAAGTATATTATGAACATGGTAATTCTGAAACCTCTCTCTCCCTCATTCACAATGTGTGTTCTAAGGTTCGTATTACGTACAGGTGTATTGTAGCCACAGAGTAACCTACTTCGGGAGTCTTCGTAGAAAATAAGCTTCTCGTTGTTTAACATGGGAGTTAAGACACTTATTATATACTTCCTGTCGTGTATGCTCGTTGAACTACAGCTTATAACTGCGTACAGGCGAACGAAAATGATAAAAACAAGATGTTATCAGCAAAACTGAACAGACTACTTTCCTCAAAGATGTTGCAATTTAAACATAAAACTTAAATAATTTACGTTATCTAGGAATATCAATTAATTATATTGATTTAAACGCATGGTACACGAAATATTCTAAAGACGAGTAAGCTTGCATGCGAGTACACAGTTTAATAAAATTGGGGAAAAATTTTTCTGAGATGTCTTTCTATCATAAAGATAAAAAAGCAGTCACCATTTTAAAAAAATACAAAAGGATGAATGAAATACGCAAAATTAAAACCACATTTCTATGTAGTGTGTGTACCAAGTTCGATAAAATTCAGAAAAACATTTCATAAGATATGTATTACTATGCTAAAAATATGAAAATAGCCGCCATTTTTACATTATCACGGGATGAACAAAATACAAAAGAGTCAAGTCATCTTTGTATGCAGTATACGTTTACCAAGTATAGTGAAATTCTGAAAAAAATTCCTAAGTTTTGTTATACTGTGTTAAAAATATAAAAATGGTCACCATTTAAAATATGAACACAGGATGAACGGAATACTTAAAAGTAAAATCAGCGTTGTATGTAGTAGGTCCTATATGTGTACCAAGATTGATGAAAGTTAAAAAAATATTTCCTAAGATATGAGATAATATGCTTAACGATACAAAAATGACCGTAATTTTGAAAATATGAACACAAGAAAAACAAATCACTGTATTATAGTCAGCCTTATATGTAGTACTTGTGTACCAAGTATGGTGAAATTCTGAAAAATTTTTCGAAAGCCATGTAAAAGTACTATGCTAAAAATATAGAAAAGGCAGCCGTTAGACAATATCAACACTGTATAAATGAGATACACAAAAATTAGGTCATAATTGTATAAATTATATGTGTACCAAGTTTGGGGAAATTCTGAAAAACCTTTTCTAAGACATGATATACTATGTTAAAAATATAAAAATGGCTACCATTTCTAAAATATAAACACAGGATGAACGAAAAATACAAAAGTTAAGTCAGCTTTATATGTAGTATATGTGTACTAAGTTTAGTGTAATTCTAAAAAATATTTCCAAAGATATGTAATACTATGCTAAAAATATGAAAATGGCCGTCACTTTTAAAATATGAAAACAGAGCGAACCAAATACAAAAAAGTCGAGTAAGATTTGTATTTCGTATATGTGTACCAAGTTTGGTGAAATTCTTCAAAATACTTCCTATGATATGCAGTACTGTGCTGAAAATATAAAAATGGCCGCCATTTTGAAACTATGAGCAAAGGATATGCAAAATTCACAAAAGTCAGGTCAGCTTTGTGTGTAGTATATATGTCCCAAATTTGATGAAATTCCAGTTTACAGTTCCTTAGATATAAGCTTGATCGAAAACTTCTTTAATGGCCGCCACTTCGAAAATCTGTATAGGACTTAAACGAAATATATAAAAGTCAAGACAGATTTCAATTTTATATATGTGTATAAAGTTTGATGAAATTCGGTCCACTGGTTCAAAAGTGGTTAAGGGTCCCCCACACAAACAGATACACACAGACAGAAAGGTGATGTCATAAGCCTACTTTTTCCTTCCAAAAGTAAGAAAAACTTACCGTGACACTTCCTGTTTAAGTGTAACAAGTTCGACTGTGCAATCGACATAAATCTAAATTAATTACTAAATTGTTTTTTAATGTGTACAGAACCACAGGTTATTGCTGGTGAAAAGAACGTTTCAGCAACTTTTCTGAATGTCTAATGACTAGGAACCCTTGTTTTTCGCGAAAAGAATTTTGACTCACTTTGTTTCCGTGCCTTACGAGCACATCTGCAGTTCTGCTTCGTGGTCAGCAATTGGATATTTTAACTGTCACTAGCCTTGGGATTCTACCGGCAAATTACAGACGTGTGTTCTTGCAGAAACTATTGAAATTGGCCCAAACAAATGATATACGGCTCTTTATATAGACACGCTGCCAATAACCATGAAGCAGCATTGCAGATGTGCACGTAAGGCACTGTAACAAAGTGGTGCTGAACTCTTTTATCCAAGAATCAGCGGCTTATAAATAAGTAGAATACAAATACATTTATTTCATTTAATAGTCATTAGAAATTAAAACATACATGAAGAGAACAACCTTTGTTAATGTTCGAATTTAGGGAAGGACTTTCAGGAGAAGGATATTTCGTAATTTCATAGCCGTAGAGAAAAACGTCAATCATTATGACAATTTGTATTGTTAAGTTGTTATTAGTGTTGAAGATAGTTGAGCTTTACTGTCTACACTGTTTTGTTTCGGCTTACAAGGCTCAAGTGCTACGTCTTGTCAGAAAACAAGAGTGAAACAAGGAAATTAATTAAGAATAAAACAAGCCGAATTAACTGTAGTCGTTCTCATATACAAATAAAAAAAAAACTCCAAGAAAAATCGGGTCCAATCACAAAAGAAATACAAAACAAAAACAAACAAATTTAAAACCAAAGCGAAAAAACATAGAAAACTGAGAAAGCTCAGGACACCAAAGTTAAGGCAGCACACACGTTAACAAAGACTCAAGACAGTGTTACGCACAAAATCAGGATGAGCCAGCAGCGACGTCACAAACACAAGTCTAGACGAAACAAGGACGGAAACACATGCGAAGAACATGTGTGGGTAAGAACAGTCAGAAGACGGCTTGTGATGTAGTTGAAGCCGGTTATTTGGGCGCCCCATCATGGCACTGAGGTGTTTTGAGGTTATGGACACTTGTGTTGATGCGCCCCTAAACAATGAAAACATCTCAGGGTAGTGCAAATTACAGATTTAAATAACACAATTGATTAACTAAACAATTTATTTGATTGGGGACATCATTACGAACGTTTTCGTGTTGCGATTGATTAAGGAACAGGCGGTTGCCAGAATAGGACGCCCAAAATGGTGGCTTACCAATACATTGCCATAGGCACGGCCACTCCCTGGAAGAATACAGGAGTTTCTCTAAGTTTCAGAGATTCTCTCCGTTTTTTTTTCTTTTATGGCTTTCCTTGTTTCCCTTTTGCTTTACTGAGACGACATAGCATAGCTGTGGTGTTTGTCCACTATTTTTCTTTAAATCATTTACCCTCGTTGCACAAATCCTTCAAGACACTGAGGACTATGAATTTCATAAGTGCCCAGTTAAAAGTGAATGATCTGTGATATGTCTGAAAGGAATGAGTTATTCTGTCTGTTGTAAGAAGCATTATGGATGCGTACTTGTGTAAGCAAAGTGATTCAGTGTTACGTACGTAAGGCGCGGGCATAATCACGAGGCAATGCAATGCAAAGCAAGTGGCTATCAGGGCCTAACATCGAGCACACGTGGAGTGGAAAGTTGTGGTGTTGAGCAAGACGAGGAGTGTTTGTGCTGGAAGAGGGCAATCCTACTACAAGAGTCGTCGACCCGACATATGACCAGGACACGGGTGTACGTCGTGCAGAGAGTGGTCGTCAACCTCTTAGTCGAGTTTGTCTGTCTGCTTCGGTGACGTAGGCTCAACTACACCAAGTGAAGTAAAGTTGTTCCTGTCAGCACTCAACATCAAGTGGTGATATGGTGTGAGCATGAAACAGCGCCGGATGGAACAGGCGGTGAAAACGGGAGATTCCCAAGGAAACCCGCCGATCAGCGGCACGATTCCCATGTGCGAAATTTCGGGGACCAACCCCGCCTGGCATCGAACCGGATCACCTGGGTGGGAGACGAGAGGTTTGACCCCTCGACCACCACGACCCTCCAACTGCATTAAAGTGACCCGTTGAAAAACTATAAGTAAGCTATTAAATATGAACTTGATGAACTCTAGAGGCAGACTGAGTCTGTCTGAGTAGTTGGTAGGCACGAAGTTTAGATGGGATAGCAATGTTGAACTTATTTAATCCTCAATAGAATGAATTTGATTAAAAGTGTTCGCCATAAAAGTTGTTACCATATATTGTGATAAGAAAGATTTTTTGAAAATTAGCTTTAAAGTTATTAAAAATTAAGTCCAAAACTTTATTTTAAAGGCGATGTTTTAATAATAAAAAATGAACAAGTTTTGCAAAAATTGCACGCAGAATGCCTTTTTATTTTAAATAGTTATTGTTTAAAAAAATATATCAATTTAGAAGAAATTTATAGGCACGTGCAAATGACGTGATATTATTTTACGAAAGGCTAGAATCCACTGGACTATGCTTACCCGAACACACTCCGCGACATGAATGGTCCCGGGTCTTCATATCTTCGTGTACGCATTACACAAGCTAGCATTAAACATATGACATTACATCATTGACCAGTACTGTACTTGGCGTGTCAGTGTACAATGCCAAGTTCCTACTCCGCATGAAATTAATACGTACATCTTACTTTTGCTGTTTTTATGAGCAGTTCACATCTCAACCTCTGACAACTAAGAACACAGCTTGTTATTAGGGAAACCTGCATATTTCGCGTAGTTGTCGGACAGCAAGTAGAAGTTCCTATGCACTCATGTGACTTCTGCTGTTGGTCGGCAGTTAGTGTGGCGCTGCTGAAAGAGTTTCCCAACCAATGATACAAGGTCAAACTGTAAAATGAATGCTATATTGTAATGCGAGCACAATAATACATGAAGGCCCTGAAGCAACGTCACTAAGTGTTTTCAGGTCAGTATAGGCCAGTGGATGAACATGTGCATGTGTTTATACATCACTGGCCATAAGTGGGGGCGGAAATAAATGGAGGGGGGACAGGATCATTGACGGAAATTTATTCCCGAGTATTTTCCTATAATGACTCATTAAAGTGGGGGGTCCGCGGGGTTTTCCTCCGGGAAAATTTGGATTTTAGTGTGCAATTTGGTGCTATTTAAGTGGTTGTCGAGTCTAAATATTGAATACATAGCTGGCAGTGTAATAATTTGAAATATTAACACTTAGGGTCGGTACAAATGCCTATACCGTCCCTCCCCTCTGTTCTAGGGGAGGGTAAGTGTCTCCCTGTCCCACCCCCTCTCTAACGCCACTGATGGTCATGAAGCAGAGTTACAGGTAAGTACGTATGATAATGAAACGAGTTGGTGTATAATTCCTGTCGTCAAATATCAGAGACTTCGTACATGAGTCATCAAACATGTCTTATCTACAACACTTGAGGTAATGGATTGTTGAGGGACTGAAGAGTCTCGGTCCAGCGATCACGAACTTCAAGCGGCTGTGTCACTGGGATCTCCTCCGCTGATTGGTTGTTACAGCGAGCAAGTTGGCGCATCTGTAACGCGTGCGACGCATCCTGTAGGACCTGGACTAGAATCCCGGCTCCAGACATCCTGGTTTCACACCATGGTTTCCCCGAAGCCATGCCAGGCGAATGCTGGGATTCTCAATCGCGCAGATATTTCTGACTTCTGTTTCAACGACCTTGTTAAGCATGAAATAATTATCAAACGGTTCACAAAGCAGAACAATTTCAGTTCAAATAGTTTCTTACAAAACTGAATTTATAACTCGCATGTTGTCTGACATTATCTTCAAGACACGAAATATAGCAAACATGGCTTAATACGTCTCTATTTAGGCTGATTTGTTTTAAACTAACTGGACATAACCCAGCTTCTGTCATTGTATCAAGTTTTGTGTCACCGACTCGCATACGCCAACCTATCCTTGAAACCGCTGCAGTTTCTTGCAACATACACGTCTGGATGATAATTGTCCGATACGACATAGTTGTCTATGGACCATTCACAGGCGCCAAATATTATGCTAGCAGAATTTTCATTGGCTGTGTCAAAGAGTTTAACAGTTTCACGTACAGGCGATTGATAGAGACATTGGTAAATATCTACAATTATTGCAGTCAAAATAGTCGCCAATAAACTTTAATATGTTTATCTTACCCTTATTGAACAATGTAAATTGGGACACGTGTGAACAGTTTAAGGACAAATCACACACGTTCTGTGTTTTAAAGCTGTAGAGTTATAGCTGGGTGTGTTGAAGAATAAATGAATGTTTGAAATAAACCGTAGCCAAAGTTAGCACAAGATCTTCACGTCACATCACGCTGCAGTCTAGCAAACAGTCAATTATTCCTGCGATTTCCCAGTGTCTCTAAGCATAAACAGTGTTTCCGTTAAGTTGAACGTGCATTGAAACGTAGCAAACAGAGAAGTCTTGCCGCGATAAACCATCATGTCCACTGATAGCTTGGTGAAGATGATGTGTGGCGTGTAGCTGGTAGGTTGTGTTGACGAATGTTTGACGTCACATGTCACATGTTCCAGGAACTGAGGTAATACTTCCTGCAGCGTGGTCACGTACTAAATTCCCGCTAGGCGCGGTGAGCTGGTGATAGAAGGTATAGCTAGTTTATAGCAGGCAGACAATACCTGCTCACTCACTGACGACCCTATAATACCTGGAATATCTACACACGTGACATGTGAACCAATCAGCCGACCTGAGCACGGACAAAAACATACCGTCGGTTCAATGACCTACACGCTAGACTGCACAACCCCATGTACAGTCAAAACTTCGCTATTTATTCGTTGACACAGCCAGTAATTATTGATGAAAAGAGTTTTGCCTCAATTGTTTCAGTGACTCTCGTGCACATCTGCAGCTCTGCTTCATAGTAGATGGGAGCGTGTCTTTGTGAAGTGATGTCTCTCATTTGGCTGTGCCAATCACAGTATAGTAACTGCAACACCGCACATATGTGATATGCTAGTAGAACCCCAATATATGTAATAGCTAGGGCCCGGTAGTTTTCGCGAAAAGATTTTTGCCCCACTTTGATTCAGTGTCTTACGTGCACACCTACAGCTCAACTTCATAATTATTGGCAGAGTGTTTTTGTGCACAGTCGTTTTTCATTTGACTGTGCCAATCAGTACACGGACAACTGCCACACATCACGTCTGTGATTTGCGGGTTTAACCTGCATACGCTGGGTGTTACGGCATCCAATCACTGACCACAAAACAGAGATGCAGGTGCGCACGTAAGGCACTGAAACAAACTGGGGCAAAATTCTTTCCGCAAATAATTCGTGACCCTATCTTGGAGTTATGCCCTCAAATCACAGACTCGTGGCGTTGTAATAACTGTATTCTGATTGGCGGAGTCAAATGTGCGACGCCTCTGAACAAAGACGCTGCCAATTATCATTGAGCAAACCTGCAGATGTTCACATAATGCATTGAAACAACTTGGTGATAAATTATTTTTACCAAACCCCTATAAGTCCATTGCCTACTGACTGAATTTACCAAATTACCATTTGACGATGGGATTGGATTCTTGCTTATGTATTAGTTCCTGCCAAATTTCGCCAAAGAGTTGTTTAAAATGTGTTCGTGCTTGTACATGAAAAGAATAATTTAACATTACAGTTAGGAAAAATTTATTTTGGAGTGTACTAAAAATTAACGATGTATAAACTTTTAAAAAATTCAGTTGAAGGAGCTTGTAGACTTTCGCGGCCATTGTCAAACTTGTATTGCCTTCAAGGCTTAGTCGCATCTTGTTGGTATCTTGTACCGACATTTCTCCTCTCCGTACCTTGCCGCAGGCATCTTCAGGGTGCCCCAAGCTGATAGCAAACTGAATTTTAAACTGGCAGTCGTCAATAAAGTTGAAATATTACTATCGTTTCCCCCCTCTCCACTCAATCCTTAATTCTCACCAATAAGATGCGGCTCCAGCCTGGAAGCCAAAACAACAAATTCATTTGCACATAAATTTTTCTGTCCCACTTTAACTGGTTAGTAAAAAGAAAACATGCATATTTTTTATCTAAACGAGTGGGAAGTGGTTTTCTTACAGGCTTGTTATTGACACAGACGACAATTGTAGGCTCACTTCAACGACAACAGATGCTATGTTTCAATAACTTTTATAAGTTCCTGACGATCTGAGCAACTCCAGCAGACTAACTTCATGCAGCTTGTAAAGGGCGCATATGCTAAGACGATGGATTATTTGTTAATATTTTAGAAAGTTGTGTTGGTTAACATTTTTACTTTATATATTTGAATAGTTCAGTTTTTATTAAACACAGTTATACATGGGCGTACCCAGGAGGTAGTTTTTGGGGTTCAAACCCTATCAGAAATGCCAGTTTCCTTATCTAGATATTATATTTTACATTTAAAAAGGAGGAATATACTACAAAAACAACCAAATTGTTAATAAAATATGTTAATATTACATTTAGAGACGTCAAAAACAGATTACATTGAAACATTTATGCAAGATGAGAGGACAAAACCCCCTTCGAAAACTATTCCAGGCCTCTCTGTAAAGAGAGCAGTATGACTGCAAATATCTACCTGTCCAAGGCTTCGATGTAACGAAACGATAAGGACGATCCAGGCACGCACACCAGGCATATAATCACCCCTAAGTTTGTGCTGAATTGGGGTGCAGTTTTCCTGTTGCAGGCAGGACTTTGCGGAATTTCCCGCGATTTTCGTATCACTTGATGACGCAGTAAACAAGGTAAAGGAACTGTGCTTCTAAAGATGTCCTGCAGCGGGAACTTCCTCCTTAAAAATGTCGCGGAAAATGTTGTTCTGTGTAATTTTCTCCTTAAAAAATAATAAACATTACAAAAAATTATGACATGAGAATACTCTCAGTTGTTATTCATTGGCAGAAGAAATTATAAGATGACGAACGTCTGTTGAATGACATGAAGTCGACAAAATGGCGGCCAAGGCTGACGCTCCCGCCTGGATAATGGACAGTGATGACTGTTTTACGAAGAAATTTTGAACTTGTTCCTAATACATTCATTCATTTAAGAACGTTAATATTAAATTATTACGTGTGTTTAAAAATACGACATTGTTACTAGGAAAAGTTCACTGGGGCACTCAAAATTATTCAAACTGCTTTTCCAGACTGAAATATCTTGAATAGTTTAATCCTATTTCGTACTAGAGAAGCATTTGTTTGACTATACTCCATACTTCCCACAAATAATATGATAGGCTACCAAGTTAAGGCACGTAGACAGAAGGCTACTAGGAAAACACTCAAATGTAGAACTGCTTACATTGCCGGATGTACCTCTAGTCCCGGCCTAGCCTATGGTGCTACTTTCACAGGGCCTCCAGAGACCACGTATACTTACAGACATGCAAAATTCGCGTTACCATTTGGTAGCAGACTAAACTTCACTTTCCTATACATACCAGAGCATAACCTGCGATTCAATTGGACGCGAACCTGTATGTGTTGTCATTTACGTGTGTTACGTCTAGAGATTGGCCTCTCTACCGTGTAAGTATTCTCCGCAGCAAGTCACGACAATATCGGCCAGCGGGAGACGTCGAACAAGCCTATAGTCACTTGGAGTCTAGTAAACTGTCAGAAAATAACGCGAATTTTGCGTGTCTATGTATATTTTATGTAATTATAGTTGGTTCAGGATAAAACGAACACTTATGAAACCATTACTTCTTTTTTTTTACCTTCACAACATTTACAGTTTCCTGCCACTTTTCAATATAGTCAAATAAGTTTAAGTAATAAGCGAAGTGTGTAAACTGTACTCAAACTTTAACGTATAAGTTCGCAACTAATAATTATTTGTAATCGTTACTCCGGACAAGAGGGACTCGCATTATCCCGAACCACATATGTTTCATTACTGACTCTATTGTTATTTAAAGTAATTTTCATATAAATGTATTACAGTTATGCTAAATAATAACTATTATATCAATGTTATTATTGTTATTACAAATAGCAAGTGTACAGAGCCAGGAAGTGTTAAGTAACTAATGTGGTGTGGAATATGGTGAAAGGACGATAGTTGGTAAGGAAGGATGTAAAAGACAGGCTGCGGGAACGCTGAGGCTGAAGGGCATATGGCGCCTATATGCATAATCCGGCTCTGCAAGCATACCAGTGTCGCCTATATCGTTTCCTTCCTTTATGCCTCCAGCATGTAAAAACAACGCGAGGCTAGGAATTATCTTAAGGTCACCGCCTACCACGCTCATCAAATGCGTACCGGTAACTTTGTGTTCGTAATGACAATTCCACGTGTGTCCATTGTGCTAACGTACGATAAGAAAGCAAGGACAAACAAGGCCGCAATATCATTGTTAAGACAACATGCTCTTTAAAAACACAGTTTCTAAGCCCTACAATACAGGCTAAAACAGCCTTTTCAGACTGACATACTTCAAAATATGCTACAGACTTTCCACAAATAAAATTGTATGTTCGCCGCTTAATGTCCCATAGTAAAATGTATTGGCGGGAATCTTACAAGTTAGTTCATCCCTTGGTTTTTTGCGGCGTTCAAGTGGAGAAAAATAATAATGTTATCTTTGTTTGGAATAGTGTAAGGTTTGTGGACGTTACTCGGGGATAAATTTTCCTTTTGCAAAAGAATAAATAAATAAATAAAATACCTCAGCCAATATTCTCATAATGGCATTTCAATGTCAACACGTGGATGATTTTACATTATTAACTACAACGAAAACCAATAAACATAATGGAATGAAATAATTTTCATTGAAAGTTTATTAAATATTTCATTAATTTGTACTGCCTAATCATTGCAAGGGATTTATAAATCCAATATAAGACAAACATATAATACTTTCGTGTGACCTTGAACAATTCTTGCAATGGGCTCGTATTATAAACAGAACAGTTATTTCATGACACGTGCCATTTCGGACGAATGTTGCCGTACTGCAGAAACGCCCACAATAAAACAAAACACAAAGGAAGAAAAGCCAGTAAGCCGTAGTCAACAGACATCAAACATACAACTCCGGAAAAGAATGTAGTCATACCACATAGGCTAAGACGACACAAGGACAAGAACAAATATAAGCAACACAAAATTAATTCCCAAGTGGAATAAAGTCGATTGGAGAAAGACGACACGAAAAAAAAAACCCAACAAAGACAGACGAAAAAATAATAACAACAAGAAAAAATGGGGTGTGAAAAAGGCACCAAATGGATGAACAACGACGACAACGCAAATAGGGAGAGACACGAATGGATGTGAACACAGACAAGACACAATACAGACAAAAACAGACGGAACATAGTAGGCTTCTCAAGACAACAGATGCTCATGTTTCGGGAACTGGTATGTGTTCCCGTCTTCAGGCAACATGTTCAGACTGAGGAACTACAGCAGTAATGACTTTATTATTGCTGATGATAAAAGCCGATTATTTTATTTTCCTTTTTGTCGGGTTTGCATCAAGTGTAACTGGTGTAGAATCTTCCCACAGTATTCTATACCTGCTTTCTCAGACATTTTTGGCTAGTCAGGATTTTTCAGTTTCACCATTCCGGATATTATTTTGGTGCTATTTAAGGCATATGGTGAGAAGCCTGCCAATTTCTCCAATGTACTTCACAAGGGATTTGATGGACACAGTTTTAGGTTTTTTGTTTTTCTGTAACTTTTTTTACTTTTCTCATTACGTTTCTGACTGTGGAAGTTGACCGAAAATCTGTTTGTAGTCCATACTTATTACCGATTCCTCTTATTTTTTCAGAGAGCCCTTGCACATATGGAGTGATCAATGTGGCTGCTGGTTTTCCTGTTGATTCCTGTGAACTGAATTGGACATTATTGTTTTTCATGTGTTTTTTCTATGGTGCCAATAGGATAGCCATTTGCTGAGAAGTATTTTTTTTGCCTCATCAATTCTTGAGGTTTCGTCACTGCATATTTTATCTGCCCTGTTTATCAAAGTGTTTATTACGCTGGTTTTCGTACTTTTTAAGTGTCTGGTATGGATTGTCTGGTATGATTGGGCTTTCTACATACTTTGGCTAAGATTTTGTGTTTTTTTTTTTTTTTTTGACACCAAAACATTAAGAAAGGGGATGCTCTCGTGATAAGTTTCATTCGTAAAGTGTATTAATGGTCTGAGAGAGTTTATGAAAACTGCAAATTCGGTCAGTTTGTAAGGTCCATATTGCCAGAAGAGAAAAGTATCATCAACGTATAGTAGCCAGACTTTAGGTTGGGTGTTGGTTTTGTTCAATGCATCATCTTCGAAGTGCTCAATGAAAATGTTGGCCTGAAGAGCAAGAGTGACGAGTCCATTGCCATACCATCTGTTTGCTTGTAAAATTGATCTTTGAACTGGAAATAGATCGTGTTTTCATATAATGTAATAAGTTCCATGATAGATGGAATAGGTAGTGATGTTCGCTCCTTTAGGGTGCAATCTTTTTCCAGTCTAGATTCTATGACCTTGAGTGTTTCAGATACAGGAACATTGGTGAAAAGGCTCTGCATGTCAAACCTCACCAAGATACCGTTTGGTGCTATGTCTAATGTCTGGAATATGAAGATGAAATAGCAGGAGACTTTTACAAATGCGGTTGTGTGGCCCACGAGCGGTTCAACAATTTTTTAGCAAGTATTTTGAGATTTTTTAGGCGCGGAAAACTGCAAGAGCTAATGATGGGGCAAAGGCATATCCTGTTTATGGATTTGAGGGAGACCATATATGGGAGGTGATTTGCTGATGTGTGGTGTAAGAGCTCTTCTCGTGCTGCCTGAAATATGGTCTTTGCGTTTTTTCAGTGTTTGGTGCACCATACGTTCGATGCTTGTTGTCGGAACTTTTTCTCGAACTGTGTATTTTTCGGATGTGATAAGTACTATTACTTTGTTCTCCTAGCTCTTTCCGTCTAGGATGACTGTTGCACGACCCTTGTCTACAGGAAGGATAACAATATCTGAATCCGCTTTTAGAGTTTTTTTTGGCTTTCAGTTCGCCAGGTGTAATGTTCTGTTTTGGTGACCCATCTGATGAGACTGCGTGTCGCACAGACCAACGGAATTCATCTTGGTTGTCAGCTGGCAATTTGTTTTTGACATTTTCTACATATGAGACTATATCCAAGACCGTGAGATAACGCGGTGCAATGCTGAAATCCAGTCCTTTTTGTGAAACTGATTTTTCGCAGACCGACAGAGATTTTCTGGATGCATTAATGACAGTGTTTGTGTTTCGTGGTTGTGTTAGCTTCACTCGATTTTCTGAACATGAAAGTACAGCTAATTTTTGTATCTGTTTTTCTTTGCTTTTCAGAGACTTCTTTCTGGCAAGACTGGTAATTGATGTGCAAATACTATCGAAGCCTTCGAAACTAAGTATGGGCTGGATTTCAAGTTAAATTTCCGAAATGTCGCTTTTTTTTTTGGCGATGGTATAAAGCTATTATATCATTCAAAAGACCTTTGTTGGCTTTAGATGCGATTTTTTAAGCCTGTTTGCTGTTGACAGGGCATTTTATACTAAGGTCGTTTGGAATGATTTCGTTAGAACGGCAGTTACACAGAAAAGTCAATTTCTTGGAGGACTGGGCTAAAAGTAGCATTTTATTTTTCAGATTTCTTATAGATGGATGCATTCCAGGTCCATACCGGGCACTAATGTGATCTTTGAACGATCCTAGCCATGGGCTCGTATTATAAACAGGAATTATCTGTATGTTTTATATACATATATATACTTTTATATAATTTTATATATATAGACTACAGCTTCCTTTGTTTTTTTATTGTGGGTTTCTTCTACAATACGGCAACATTCGCCCGCAATGGCTTTTGTAAAAAAAAACGGTTTTGTTCATAACACTATTATGATCTCTAAAAATTCATCACCTCTACATTGCCACATTTACCAAAAATGTTTTAAACCAGAAGTTATTAGAGAAAATAGATAAGTAAAATGTAACAGCTAACTCTCCAGCTTAAGGCCTCGCTCTTTAGTTTAGCAGTGGTTTCGAAAATATTCTTTTCGTGAAATTTAATACACATATCAAAAATTCATTCTGGCATTGTTAACACTTATATGTCATAGTTTGAATCTGAATTTTTTTGTTGCAATACACAGAACGGATTTTTAGATCCTTGCCCCTGAAATAGCACATATTTCGTTGTCAAAATAAGCCAAAATGAAGCAAAATAAATTTTTGCTAGCAAACAGTACATTATTTAAAAAAAAACCGCTGTGGCAAATTTGTGTATTGTATGACTGTACACAGTCTCAAATTTTTTCAAATAATTTCGTTAAAAATATTTGTGTTATTTTAAAATATTTTAAATAATTGAAAGATCATGACCTTAAGCGCTCGTCGTAATCTCATGACTGGAATGTGGTGTTGTTCCGGCCCTCAGTGTTCGACTTGGCAACGCCTGATAGAGGCAGGTAGCTGTGAGGTAACTCACGGAAGAGCTGATAGTATCAACCTGGTCGTCGTCAGAGATGAACGAGAGCCGTTATCGGTCGAAGACACGAGCGCTAATCTTATCTGGCAACAACACACCAGGGACACCAATATTTGCACCGGCGCTACAGAAGTTAGGTTGTCGCTCCCAGCCAACCACGCCACTGCGCATGCGCACATCACGCCCTTGTATAAACCCAGGCTCGTACTATGTACACGGAGCGTCCGCTTTACAAGTTGCATGTGGTTCGCGACTAAATGAACACTTTTCAACACTATTTTGTCTAAAATAATAATTAAAAACTAATAGCTCTGACGTTAGTTTTTGAGCGTCGTACAATCTATACACTTTCACTGTTACTTAGATTCCATTATTTATATCAAAAAGTGGCAGAAAAATAGGCCATTATCATATTGGAAAAAAGTACTAGGGTTTAAAAAGTGCACTCATCCCGAACCACCTATGCTAACATGTGTGTGCAACGTGTCACGTGTTATATGGAAACATGTGCTGGAGATTTGAGATTACGTTCAAGTTGAACTTTCTCAGCAATCACGAACAATGTTGAATTATCGACACACAAAGTGAGTACACACGTAGATATGTGTTCACACACAACAAATGTTAAGAATGACTGCCGCATTTTTAGTTAAAACTAATTATTTGCTATGTATACTCTATTAACTTGAGAAACAAAAGCATGGTGACACCTCGAGTACTAAAGTTATTGCGTTATTACAGGTACACCACAAATTTCACATTCATGTCAGGAAAACATAATAAACCACACCATAAACTCGAGACCTGGATGGACACATATTTGTGACGTCATGTTCTCTATCACACACCTTGTTAAGAGGGAGGGGGGGGCTCCCTGAAATATGTTCATAATTTTTATATTTGTACGAGACTTTGGTTGTTTTATAGGCATACATTGTGACTATCTTTTACAGTAATGAGAACTTTCTAGCTTTTATAGTTTTTGTACAATGGCATATCAAAGCCAAAATTTGCATGAAACGGTGTTATGCAAGAAACGAAATCCAGCTGACGCACAGAAATGTTAAGAACAGTGTCGAGGGCTACGTCTATACATAAATAAAAATTTGGATTGAATGTATTTTGTATTTTAAAAAAATACTTAAATTTTAAATAAAAATTTCAACATTGTGTATTTTTTTAAGTACAAAAAATTTTAAATACATTGTTTTATAGCCTGTGACTCTGTTATTCAATGGGAATTTTTTCACTTTTGTAAGTCAATTTGGTTTCCGTATTATGCAAATTTTGGCTATTACTTGCCATTATATAAAATGTATGAATGCTAACAAATTGTCATTGCTGTGAAAAATAGTCATAACATATGCGTACAAAACAAACAATATCTCGTACAAATGAAAAATTATTACAATAATAAAAATTTGGCATGAACTCCCCCCCTTAACAACAGTATTATGTGCATTGTTATGAGCAACTCTAATTGTGTATCGTATAACTGTGCACAGTCTCAAATTTATACAAAGCATTTGGTTAAAAAATATTCAAGTTATTTGCAATTGCTTGAAATAAATGAAAGATCATTGCCTTAACTGAAATTTGGGGATTTAAGGCTTAGGAACTGAGTACGGATAGTTTCGTACGTCAAATACCAGCGCTGCATGAGGCAAAGTCTGAAACTAGAGGTACAGGAGGATCGATGTTATTTTGGTATTTTCCTCGTATCATCTTTACGAAAAGTTTCTCCATTAGTCCAGATAGAGTAAAATTCAAACTCGCTATGTTTACAAAGTGACATTTGCGTCCAAAAAGTGAACCAATCTGTCGTGATCTAGCAAACCTGAATGTGTGACTGAGAAAATTTCAGCTGAGATTATCAGTTTTGTTTCTGAAAACATATTTTGAAAAAATTAACGGAAATAATTTTTTTTAACTACAGTCTCTACTTACAGTTAAAGTGTAATTGAAATACTATACAACAATTAATTTTCTTGTTTTATTACTACATGCGAAATTAATTTTTAAAAGAAATATATATTATGCTGTTAACCTACTAAGTAACATGGCGATATTTTTGTTACATAATGCTTTCACAGATATTTATGTTTAGTTTCAGTTGAAATACAGGACGACAGAGATAAGCAAATAACAGCAGACGACTTTACGGAGGTATTAGCAGATTTAGTGTGCTTCTTTACCATATTAAAATTTAAACCCTAAATATCCCAATTTTTAGGACCTAAAATGGTAACATCGTCGATTTAGTAGCCAAAATGACAGCTTTTTTAGCGGTTTCAAACATGGATATAGTAAATGTGCGTTAATTTTAAATGCCAAATTAAAACATGTGAAGTGATCGGAATGAAGGTTTTGTTAAGTAAGAATACTACGATAATTGTTAGTGAAGTTGTCAGCAACTGCTGTTGCCTGCCTGCGCAGAGTATTGTGGATGATAGTACCGGCCTATGTCTAGACTATAGTATGGCATCGCGGCGAAGTCAGTTGGCGTTGTGACGTCGTCAGGAGCGGCCGTCCACACGTGTATCTACTATGACTCCATGTTACAATACTTGTTGCTTGCTGTGTTCCTGCGACCTCACAGTCCGGGTTTGACAACTGTCACATCGACCAGGAATACTTCATGTAGGTACGACATACACATTTTATTTATTTATGTTCGTATAAATAATTGACGGAAAGGTAACACTGATTACGCTGTAGTTGTAATTTACTTCCGCTGCGCAAGCCATGTTGGTACTAGTGCTTTTTGCATATTTTGGTTGTTTATAAACCCGTATTTAAAATACGTAATTTTATATATCTGTTAAGATACATTATTACCGTATGATAAACTCATTAACTCATGGCGTGATTGGTCAAATATTACATTTACATCATACTTAGATGCTCATTATTTTAAAAATATCAAATAATACGTGTATAAATACTGGTGAGTAAATCTGAAAACCGTTGAATAGTATTAAGAGTGGGTGATTGTCACCATCTTGAATTTTTGTATTTTGTGTCATAACTATTATTCTGGGTACATTTTTGGAATTTTAACCTAACTCCAGAATAGAATACACACTGAGTATTATCTTCTTGTAGTTTATTAATGAAGATAATTGTAATGGTTTCACCAATAAATTTTCGTAATTTTTCATTGAACACAATGAAGCACAGTTGAGGCACCAGACAGGCAACTACCTCAACTTCGCCGTCGTTCCAAACAGAGTTAATTGACCTGACAGACGCGAAGAGCAGTCGGCCGTGTCCTGGGTTCTTAAAGGATTTGAACATTTTAACGTAATGCATATTTTACTGACATAAACAACAGACTGTTAACATATTGGTATTGTTGGGAAACTTGATATTCAAAACCAACAAGAATTATTTCACTAATTTAAAAGTTATTATTTATACAAAAAATATGTGAATTTAACTTACATGTTACTTAAGAACTCAAAATTATTACTTATATAATCATAACGGAAAGTATTTTTTCTGGAAAAATTGCTGTGTATTTAATTCCTTTCCGAATTTTATTTCAAAAGTGTCTTCATAATACAACTCTAAGTTAATACGTCACCACAAAGGAGCATGTAACTCGATTTTCTCAAATAATCTATCTCCCACTGCTGTGAGTTCAGAAAATGCTTAAGATGAATCATTATGTAGTATTAAATTTATTTTCTTTAAATTGATCGAATTTAGATTTTAAATAGGATCATGCTTATTTAATGCTTTATTTTTAAGATTAGCTTGGAAAAATTAACAAGCAACTTTAATAAGTATCAAACTATGAAACCATAATATATCTACTAAATTTCTGAAAAGTACGAACAATTAATTTTGACTTTATTTCATGTACGTATGAACGCAGCATAGACATTAAAATTGATTGTAATCATCACCGTTTGACGTTACTCTTCGTTTGTAAATCGTAATATTGCTATAAAAGATGTTCATAATCAACCCCCTGGCTCCATATCGGAATGCCATGGAAAACCCCATATAAGAACGGCCGGAGAAGGACTCAAACCCTGATCCTCACTAATGCGTGTCCAATGTTTACCACTGCGCTACCTAGTCTATGTGGTGTCGTAGCTCATTGGCCTAACATTTCAACCAATCAGCATAGGATATATGTAGTAGGTAACACGTGGCTTGTGACTACATACATATTATGCTCTGTGTACAGTGAACATGTTTTAGACTACTCGTAGTAAAAATATATATATATTTGACTATTTATCTTGCAGGTAAAGAAATTTGCTTTATAGTAAATAAAAGTTTATCAAACATATAGAACAGCAAGGAGCTTATGTTTCTGTCGCGTTGCTGGAGATTGTTACGAGTTGAAGTTGACGACGGCGACGTAGGGAATTTTTTGAATGTGTTACATCCTAAACGTCTGTAAAACCGCGATTTGTTTTTTTTCTGAGAAGATGAAATTCAGTGCGAATTTAGTTGTCGGGCAGAGCGAATAGCTTACTTGAGAAAGGCAACAAGGTACCATAATTTAGTTGTCGGGCAGAGCGAATAGCTTACTTGGGAAAGGCAACAAGGTACCATAATTTGGACTTGACGATGTGAAAAATAAGATGTAATTTAGGGCATGTGATACGATAATAATAACACACGGTACATTGTCCCGTGATTCTAGTACGTACAGACAATAAAACAGCAGTCAGTGGTACCATAATCCTAGTATATAGTGCCGTGATCTCAGTATTGGTGCCTAAATCTGCGGTGTATGGTACCATACATATTTGGTTGAGGAAGCATAATAGCGGTACACTTGGCAGTACAGGTGAGTGGTTATTTAAGCATGGGCACGACGCAGCACACGCACGAGGTGGGCGGGCAGCTAGGTAGTGACGTCAGACCTGCCCCTCCCCTCTGAGGACCCCACCCCCTCCCCTAGCGACGCTGGAAGGATAGGACGCGGGACACCGGCCGGTCTGTCAGTAGGCGCTCGACGTCGACACAGTTCGGGCCTCAGTGACGTCACGACACAGGTGAAAGCAAACAACATCAGTGCGTCTGTCTCTCGGCCTGCCACAAGAACGTCTGGACGCTCGGTGAGTTGAGTTGCCCGTCGAGGAGTCTGTCCAAGAGGTCGCCATCTTGCTTCTTGCAACCCCAGTTACTAGCAGCTCTCTTCTAGTTTGATTATGTCTGTACAACATTTCGTACTAGTCAAGTCTCAATACAGACCGAAAACTTAACTACCTAATACGTCGTCATTGTAGAGTACTGCCATAAAAGGGTATGATTAGAACTGTTCAAACAAATACTTTCTCTTTATGGTAGTATTGAGTAGAGCCACGGTGTATGGCGAACACATTTCTGCGTCAATCTGTTTCAATGTCTTATGTGCAGTTCTGCTTCATGGTCAGTGATTGGTTGTGTTAACTCTCACTTATCTTGGTCTTCTACTGGCGAATCACAGACCTGTGTTGTCACAATCGTCTTACTCTGATTGGTGTAATCAAATGAGACAACAGTCCGAGCAAAGACACGCTGCCAATAACTGCGAAGCAGATCTGCCGGTGTGCGCGTAAGGCACTGAAACAAAATGGCGCGAAAATCCTTTCGCAACAAATTGTGGCTCTAGTCATCAGAATAGTAGTGCAATACAATCCACTTGTCAAACACTGCAAGTCTTCTATCAGTTTGATATACGAACTCATAATAGTTTCCATGGATGAGTGAAGTTTTTTATGTTCCTTGTCAAACCAGTCATGGATGTCTTGAGCTTTCATACTTTCCATTATGACATGTTCTGCTTTGTCATCCACCCAATATTCTTCGCATACCAGTGATGTTGCAAGTCCGAGTTGGTTGATAGGTTAAAATGTTCGTGTCCAGTTGCAAGCTGGGCAGTGTGATGGTTGACATTCACGAAGTTGTTAGAGATGGTGTTATCCGGTTCGACCGACATACTTCAAGGACGTGTTCCTCAGAACATTGGGTATAAAAATGGTCTACGCAGCTCCATTAATGTGCAGGGAACACAGATAGATCCAGTGAAAACCTGACCATTGCTGTGACGATTGGAAAGTTTAGAGACAAACACACGCAGTTGACGCAGTGCCGTGTTGTATTTCTTCGTGAGGGGATACCTGGTGTGAGCCACTACACATGCTTGTAATCACATTTAATAAAGCTACTCAACAAGCATGTGTGTGTTTTCTTTCACATTCGTCCCTGGAACTCGTTAATGAAGGTGCGTAGCCCATGTTCATATGATGATTTTTATCCTCGATGTTCTAAGGAACACGCCCCCGAAGTATGTCGTTCGAATCGCGGTGCGGAACAACCTGTGTACACTGTTATTGATGTCAGGGACTTGGCTGTATGCTCATCTACTCTTGTCACACTCATCCCACATTGTCTGTCCCTTGTTGAGATATGTGAGTGCTCTCATGTCATTCTTCTTTGGTAGGGTTATTATCTCCCTGTTTCTTGATCTTGCAGCAAATTCCTCTTCCCTCTATCAGCAAGCCTGTTGGTGCTGTTCCTACGAGCACTTGCAGAACGTCAGTTGAGACTAGTCAATAAGTATTTCTAACCCCCAGAAGTGCAGCCTGTCGAGCCTTTATTTGTCGCTTTATAAATACAAATAATGCTTCATTTAGTCTAAGATGCAACACTGCTGCTACGTATGTCATCAAGGCTTCAAGAATCGAAGTGCAGATAATTTATTTTGCAAGATCTTATAATTGATGTCCCCACTCAGCGCTGCTAATAGTCTTTAGCTTGTGCAGGATTTCAACAGCCTACTTACTCATGTAGTCTGCAAGGTAGTGGAATCTTATCATCTAGTAGATTTTTTAACTGGTTCACCAACTTACCCGGTTGGTTTAGAAAGTGAATTGTGTGTGTTCATTTTAAACTTCCTTGAGGCAACATGGCTTTGGTTTTAGCAACTGAGAAATGTAATTTCTTAGTGCTTGCTAATTTCTCTTGTTTGGGCATTATTGTTGCGAATTTATCTTTCACAACTGACTTACAGCTTCCCTTTATCAGGATCAGTCCGCGCCGTCTGCACACAGACACTATATTTTCGGCGGGCAATTAAAATTTTATTTCCACTTTATCGGGATTTACATATCGTCAACAGCGAGGTAACTAGAGATGCTTACACACAGCGCTGCATAAGGAAACTTTTCAAAGACAAAATGTAACACAAAACATAAGTTTTCCACTTTTGCTTTGCTGGAAGGCAAGATTTATTTACCGTAAACTAAATACTCTAAATACTTTACGACAAAGTTACTTTGCAGTTGATCATATTTAAACAAATTTCTGTTGTGGCAACGAACGTGTTTTACTGTTGCTTCTTATGTTTAACGAATACGACCGTTTTTTTTTATACGGCAGCATGGGAAAGTCGTCGATATCCATTTTTATGGTCTCCCAAAACTCGTTTCTAGTGGGAATGCCGTATTTTTTGAAAACATAAAACCGTAGAATTATGTGACCTTTGAACGATTTTTGAAAATGGCGGAGTACGACAAACTGAAGAGTTTTCTTGGCTATACGATACAGCTAGCGAATGTTGTTGTGTCGTAGAGAACCTACAGTTGCATAAAAGAGAAAATTACAACAAAGAAAACGAAGAAACAAACCAAGGAATTCAGGAATTGTTGAAGTCATAAAACAAACAAGTAATTCCGAGACAGGTATAAAGTCATTCTGTACATAATAGAAATAAAGAAAACGAAATAAGTAAGTCAAAACTGACAAGGACGAAACCATATACACGAAATGGCGAAGATGATGCACCAAGACAACGAAGAGAAGACAAACGAGATTGATCCCCTCCCCTTCTAGTTACACTAAAGGAATCTCACAACTCCACTTATAAAGAATCCCGGATCTTCCACTGTTTCCAGTTGCTGTTTATTTTTAGTGTGTATAACTGCTGAGTGGTTACACTTCTTCCTGTCGAGAGGTTTTTAAGATGTCTATGCCGGTATTTTCCTCTTTCTTCTTAATTGTAGTTGAACTACACGTACAGTACACATAATGAGGTAGGCGTGGCCGCAATCACAGCTATAATTAGCCAATCACTATCTGCTGAGATGCATATATCCTTGCATGAACTCTCTCCCTAATAGGCGTATGTATGTTGCTCAGCCCTAAGATGCACTTAGGTCCAGATATCCCCCCCCCCCGGACCCTAACCACAACATACAGTAGTAGATTAGGGTAGTTAGAAAATTGAAGTTTGAAGTATGTTTTCTTTTAATATATTAATATATTAAGAATGAGTTGAGCAGTTTTTCTGAGAACAGACCACGTGTCACATGCTACGTCATCGTTCTTGAGCAATTCAAGGAATAGACTGAGTTGGAAGATTTTTGAAACAGTGTGTTTATGACTCCTATATCTTACTATACTGTCCTACATATCCACTGAAATAACGTCTAGGCACAGACAACTGTTTATGACAACGAATATGTGAGAGCTCGATTAACAAAAGTTTTATGTCAGGCAGATTTTAAAAAGTCGACAATAGGGATGTAAACTAACATGTATATTTTTGTTCAGTAAAAATTAATCTAAAAATGTTAAAGCTAAACCGTTATTGTGAATTTCACCATGAACAAACATATCTCACGTTTCCTCCCTTTCGTGCGTTTAAACATAAACGTTAACAATAATTCTTAAAGTAATTGACCTTCAAACGCGATTAAATCATGCTTATTTATTTGTTAAATTTAACCCACTCTTCTACCTCTAATTTATTTTAATTCAATTAAAAAATACAAGTTTGCTGTTTTAATTATTTTTTTTAGTTAAGCCATGCATTTCTCTGAGTCCAAAGCCTCAATTCCGTGTACACTCACAGTTCACACGTGAGCACAGAACGAAGATACCTGCCAACTTCGCAGAAGTGAAAGTTAGACTGCCTATAGTGAGCAGAAAATTACGCAACTTTTTGCCTGCCTAGTTACAACTGATGAATACCAAACTTAGCTAAGCTTAAAGTTGCACTTGGGCAACAATGTCTTGCCTAGAGCTGAATATTAAATAAAGCACTGTTATTTGAGTACTTAATCACAAAACCAACAGAATTTTAACTTTCTGAACTTTACTTTAGAAAAAATTTATATTCTTAATAAATATGTTACGGAAATTATAAATTGTAATCAGTAAGTATTCTCTAATCACCAATGTTCTTCAATGGTTCCGGCTCAAGTTTGAACCAGTTAAATCAGTGAAAACCACTAGTAATCATACTAGCCACGATTAAGAGATATCCCCCTTCATTATTCGCCAGTCTTCAAGTTAGCTGTACTTGGATTTATTTCTAGAGATGACGTGTTTGTTTATCTTGCTTATTTTTTATTTTCTTTTTTTCCCTCGTGGCATATTTACTGTAGATTGTTTGGCAAATGACATTTCCTCTACGTTAGCAAACTTGTGTCGATGTCACATTGAGAGGTCCCAGCTGCTTCGTAGGCGCCAAGGACAACGAGTTCCTACCGCAAATAAAAAAAAAGAAAAGGCACTTTCTTCTTCTTCACGTGCCACTACGCATAACAATATTCGCCAATAGAAATAGCACGCTTCGCTTTACAAGCAGGCAATGTTCGTGTGTGGACTGAAGAAGTAATTGAAAAGATTCGCTTTCCTGCAAGGTGTTACAAAACTACCTTTTGAACCAAAGCAGATTATACGTAGATGTATGGAAATAATTACTGCACATTTATGTACTATATATTTGCACAAGTATTTAAGGAAAATATTCCTAAACAATTGTGGAAACTTACCTAGCAAACATATTAAATAATGCCTTTATAAGTAAGAGAATATTTCTCGCACGTGAAGATAAAATCTCTTGGTAGCTTAACATAACTATGAAGATTTTGATGTATTTATACCAATTGTACCCTCATATTTTTATATATTATTTAAATATATAGGCCTAGTATATATAATACAAATCCGGATTCATTTATTGAAACTCACAGCGGAAGTTGGAGTCGAACCCTTGGACGTATGTTACTATATGTATAACTAAACCAAACTAAATGTAAGTGAATTCATGTCAAGGTTTAACGTGTTTTTGTTATAGTTGTTATAAATAAGCCTATCACGTCTCTCCCGGCCGGGACTCTAGGTAGAAACCACTGAACTAATGTGCAGTCTTCACTTCAACTAGCCTGTACGAGACATTAAGAGGATATCATATCATTTTATAACGTTAGTAAAAACGAATGTGTATTACACATACATTCCAACACCTTTTTTAAGACACTGCAACAAGATTTTCATACATGCGAAGGACCGCAAAACACTAATTTTCGGCAAGAATTAAACATGCTATAAATATCACTGAAGGATCTGAGGAAGGTTGTACACACTTGAAACAATCTTTGAGTGCTTTGACGAAGCAGACATCATCTATGCATGTTGAGCAGCAGTATTGAGTGCTTTGACGAAGCAGACATCACCTATGCATGTTGAGCAGCAGTATTGAGTGCTTTGACGAAGCAGACATCATCCATGCATGTTGAGCAGCAGTATTGAGTGCTTTGACGAAGCAGACATCATCCATGCATGTTGAGCAGTATCGGAATAAACGTTCGTCTCCTGAGCTCTGAACACGAAAGGGGGCTCTCTTAACACGGCGCCTTGTTTTTGTAGGTATATTTTCCTCGCGTTTCCCACGAGAGTTTCATATCGCATGATACAAAAATGTTTTAAAACAAAACCCTGAGAATTTTACATTGCCGCTTATTAACGTCTGGATACGAGTTACTTGTCCCCTCCATAACAATTTTAACACTCTTTGACTGACAAAAAGAAGGTAAATATTTTTAATGAATATACTTTTTTCTAAAATGTTTGGTAAACAATGAACCAGCCAGATTCATTGCACGCTTCACCACGAGATTAAGACAGCAAGGGTCATCTATACCATAAAATTGAATGAAGTAAGTCCGGAAAATGTTCTTTACTAAACATGCATATTTAATTATTTATCACAACGTAACTTGTTATTTCATATTCACAGTCTATTAATAAAATGAAACTTGAAACGTTAATTATAAACTTATCATTTTCATTCGATTAACAATTTTAATGGGCGGAAATAAATGATTTTTTTAGGAATAACGTATCCTCTTTAGGCCTATCTGTGTCGTTTGTGTACTGAAATGGTGGTAGATATAATTTATTCTGTATAACTTTTATATTAGGTATGTCAACCATTTAGGTTGATTGCATGTTTATCTAGGCCTATTTAAATTTATTTTCCATAGCACGGCAGCCTACTATAGTCTCCCATCAATAATATCGAAACGTAATAATAATAATTAACAACTTTACTTAATATCCCGGTCGCACTTCTTCTCGCATGTTTCAAATGCATGATACTCTTGATTAATACTGTACAATACGGGGCGCTTGTTGCACAGGTACAGACAAGCGCTGTAACCTGAGTGTGTTGGCACAACTGTTAGCACAACGTGTTTGAATAATTCTTAGCACATGTGTTATAAAGCGTGATACAACTATGCACAAATTCTCCATTGTATGAGAAAATTTTTCAAACCTTCGTTTGAAAATGTTGTGACAGTTGGGATGGAAAACTTACTTCTTAATAAAGGGGTTAAACTATAGCTGTGTTCTATTTGTCCGCCTAAGGACACTTATCATATATGAACCCTTGAAAAGTGCGTTCTGGATGTGACGTCATACATGCCACTGTGCGAATTCACAGAAAGGGCACACGTGCTCATTGTGTAGGTCGTTCGAGATAAAGTGAACACTAAAAATGCAACCATTGAAAAATATCACCAGCCGTTATTACATATAATCCAACATTACCAATAATTCCCTCACTGCTAGTATGGTTGGCAGCAATTAACCTAGTATAGTTCAGCGTATTTCCCTATTTAAATACGACAATACTTAAATAAATTCAACATAAATCGACATACTTATATTTTATGTAATTAATTAACTTTGTTTCTATCAGACTGTATACAAACTGCACAATTTATCTTACCCGCGCAAACAACAAGGGACGTGTCCATAGAGGTTAGACATTCCCCGTTGTTACCGTATGCGTGCGGAGAGATACGAACTGGAAGAAAATAGACATTTAGCAGGGTTTTTATTTTAGGGCTTGCTTTGTCCTGAATAGCCTATAATGTCTTCGCCAAAGGCCACGAACCAGTTACCCTTCTTGAACTCTTCATGCGAATTCACAAAATGAAGGGATCAAGGATTGATTGAAGAGACTGAAGACATTTTGGTTAGCACATGTGTGCGTGGCAACGAAGACGCGAGTTTATTTTTACTTTCAAGGGTTAGTGTGGATTTAATTCAGAGTGCAGTTGACGTATATAAAACTAATATTGATCACGACGAACTATTTAATGTGAAACGTAATACATTGTTTTATATATTCCACATTATTCATTGCAGTGTGCGCAAGAAGCGACGTGAAATTATACCGTGTAGAGTGTGTCAGTAAATTATTTAGTTAGGACAAAAATACGGTTTTAAAAAAATAAATATAACCTGTTTGGAAAACTACAAAATTGATTAATATTTGTGCGCGCCAAAACTGCCCGTTCTAAATTTTTAGGTTACAAAGTGCTTAAAGGTTAGTACGTAAATATTATCGTTATTTCAAGTATACTAATACTTTACATAAAAATGGATAATATGAAGTTGTAATTTTCACAATACCACATATTAACAAAACATTCTGCAAACGAAGTGTCTGAAAATATTTTTGTAGACAAAGAATTGACCTTTCAAAAATAAACAGAAAAATGGAAAGTTGTTTTCGGTAAGAATCGCATGTTAAGTACGTATACATTGTAACGCTTACTATTACATAGACAAATCTACGACTTTATCATTTCAACCGTTTGAAATTCAGTAAATAATTCAGTAAATATACAGGGCTAGGCCTAACCTTGCTAGTTCTTAATTTTTGGCGATAATGAAATCGACGTGTTTAACTTCAATATACCGAAATTGGAAAGTAAAATACAAAGAGTTGTACAGAATTAGTTTTAAAAGAGTGTTGTTTACATGTGAATACGAATAGTTAAGCAGTAGTTGCGATGTGAAAAAATGACAACACTCGTAACGATGTTTTTCTACATGGTTACCTGCTCTTTATATATACGTATGGAAACATATTTTTAACCCTCAACACAAAAACGGGGTTGTTATAAGTTTTACATGTCTGTCTGCGGCATCAGCTCCTAAACGAATGGGTCGATTTTGATGCGGTTTTATTTATTTTTTTTTTGTTTGAATGCTGACGTTATCGAGAGTGTTCTTTGATATGATTCAAGGAAGATCATCAGCTCTTTTCTATTTTTTCCCTCTTTTTTCTGTTTTTAGTGAATGTGAGCACTATTTTACTGGTCTGACCGTTTTGAAATTTAGTTTCCTGTGAGTTGGATATATATATATATATTATTTTTAATGTAAGTCTTAACTTGTTTTGTAAAACTCTTATTTTTACAACGGAGAACAGTACTTTTGCCACCTAGCATTTATTTATCGATAGAGACATACAAAATTCGCGTTATCATATGGTAGCAGACTAAACTCCACTTTCCTATACATAATACAGCATAATCTGTAATTCAATTGGCCACGAACTTTTGTGTTGTCACTGACGTGTGTTACGTCTTTACAGAGATTGGCCTCTCTACCGTGTAAGCATTCTCCGCGGCAAGTCACGACAATATCGGCCAGCGGGAGACGTCGAACAAGCCTATAGTAGTCACTTGGAGTCCAGTCAGCTGTCAGAAAATAACGCGAAATTTGCATGTCTCTATTTATCGATATCAAATTGCTTCGTTACGCACGTGTACAATATAGCGTCTGCCGTCGGTATCGCCATTCCGAAGGTTCAGAAGATCACCACCAGATGCCAGCCACTTTGCTTTGCATCTCACATTATTTAAAATAATATATTTGTGATCAAGGCCTTCTCCTTGGCGAGACGGGAGACATTGGAGAATGGAGAATTGACATTTATAACAAGAGATTGTAATATAACGTAGTAAGAGGGTGTCTGACAGGAAGATTGGAGACTAATTAATGACACTGCCAGGTCACGTGGCAGCGAGCGTGACTCGCAGTTTGGAGGTCGGCAGGTTTGTGTGCGCGGTAGCTGGTTGAAGAGAGGAGGGAGGGGGTAGGTACTGGGGGATATCCGACATTACCTGCTACAGCTTCCAGACATCTTTTATTGGTGGTCTTCGGACGATTCCGGCGATGGTAAGTATTATAAACCGAACCATTTTTATCGTACACCATTGAGAGCGAATATTTCCATGTTGCATAAAAACTCCACAGTAAAACAAATTATTATAAGCTGTTGTCAACAAACGTAAAACATACACACAACACAATTCTGGAAAGAAATTGTGTCGTATAACGAAAAGACGACACGAAAACAAAAATTAAAAATAAAATTAATAACACAAAATAATTCGGTAATGGAATCTAATATTGAGAAGAATGACGAAAAAAAAAAAAAAAAAAAAAAAAAAAAAAAAAAAAAAAAAAAAAAAAAAAAAAAAAAAAAAAAAAAAAAAAAAAAAAAAAAAAAAAAAAAAAAAAAAAAAAAAGACAAACAAAAAAATACGATGTATGAAAAATTGCGACAAAACGTACTAGGACAACGATAGCGGTACAAAAGACAAGAGACAGAAATGTATATGTGCACAGACGACACCACAGACTAAATACTAATACAGAAGTGAAATGTGGTGGCGGCTCATTTGATACGGGCGAACTTGGCTGCTTATTGGCTGCCCGAGATTATTGATACCAGCCCAGTGTATGTCTGCCTCCTGTATGTTACTGCAGTGTTACTATTGGCCTGGCTGCCGGCCAGCAGGGCAGCCGCCTTACGCTGATTGGTGGTAGGCGTTCTCGCCATGTTGCTGGAGTGCGAGACTGAGTTTGCCGTCCTACCGGCTAATCCATTTCTGTATTCGTAACTATTCTGTGATAGCACATACAAGTCTTGTGTCTTTAACGAAATCACAGGGTTGGTTCAGTTACGTACAGAGCAGCGGAGTCTAGACTGACATTAAATTAAATACACGAATCTCGCATGTCTTTATTTATACCCTAGCTGGACTCTCGCAAGGCGGACGTACATCACACCGTTAAAATTCCAGTTTTTAATTCGTATGTGTATCATTGTTTATTGTATTCATGATATAAACCATGCGGGAAAAATACTTTTAAACTGTGCATGTTTCCTACGGGATGTGTTTCAGGGCCCTCTTTTACTAATTTTGTTTACTGATTTTAGACTAGGACAAATGAAACCACAGTCATTTATTACAAACATTTAAAATTAAACTAAACATATATTACAAACTAAAGAAGTATTTTGGACATGCGCCATCGCAGCAAATATTGTATCACAGAAAACCAGAGAATACGCAAAGACAGGTAAACAAACAAAAGAACTTTCTTTGCAACTTGCATAGATAGGTAAACATATATACAATTCCACAAGGAATTAGTGAGCTACAAGAAAAATAAACACAAACAAGCTCCCAGGCACCAAAAAAGCAACCCTAAGAAAACAAATGAATAACTCAGATTAATCCACAAAAAGCATTCCGTCAGTAAGTTAGGACGAAAAAAATAATTACAACAAACAGACAAAACAAATAAACTGGATGTAGACGACACAGCAAAAACACAGACACTTTGAGGAAAACGAACGAATAAAAATAACACAGTAACTGTGGACAGTATACAAGCGTCTGTTGTTATTGGCTGATTGTTTCCTGTGACGATAACTGTGCCTTAGTTATTTTTGTTGAAAATTTACTTCTCTTTTGATTACTAGCAACCAAATGTTTTTTCAGTTCAGTACTTCAGTGGCTAAATACATTTCTGTTACTAACTATGAACGCCGATTCTTTGATTTTCTTTTAATTCTTGTTTCCTGTGTCAGTGGAGTAGCAATTATGAGAGTATTATGTGGCTATGTTCTGCTAGTTTAGATTTTTTAGCTTTGCACTTCTTTACATTATTTTGTGTGTACTTTTAAGCATGTTGAAGGGGCCTGCCAGTCTCTCCTATGTATACACAGCCACATTCACAACGGATCTGATGCACACAGTTATGTGTTTGTGACTTGTCTGACTTTGATGTTACGTTTCTAGCCAGGCTTTTTGTGGAATTATCAGATTTGACATATATTTCTAGGCATGTGCGTGTTTGGTTCCTGGTGGGTTTGGACACGAGAATTTTTTGGATGTAAGAAACGCGGCGTTCGTTACCGTTAACTGGCGGTTTATCACGGGGCAGTCCTTACATTCCGTCAGTGTTTCATTGTTAAACTTCACGTCACCCTTCAATGAACAGATGACATCTAGGGTCTTCATTGTTGAAAGTCAGACTCTCGGTGTGGGACTCCCTTGCCTCTGGGTTACTTACCTACACGATATTATGTTTATTCGCACGCGTGCATAATGTATGTGTCCAAATAAATTACTTATGTTGTATCTAAACTGTCAAGTAAACCACAATTCACTGAACATTTTTATTCAAAAATTTATTGCAGGGGACTGTGAAGTCAAACAAATTCATATATGACAAAAAAAACTAACAAAACAACGTGACGTCACCACGTTTCCGAACTTTATCGCACGCAGCACTGTTATATGACGTTCGAAATCACCAATCCTAATTTCTAAATCCTAAAATCTCAAATCAGCGGATTCGAACACGCCTCGTATCAAACGTCCTCGTCCTGGGATCAGTGCAGACGAGTTCTCGTCCTGGGATCTGTACAGACAGGTTCTCGTCCTTGGATCAGTTCAGACGAGTTCTCGTCCTGGGATCAGTTCAGACGAGTTCTCGTCCTTGGATCAGTTCAGACGAGTTCTCGTCCTTGTATCAGTTCAGACGAGTTCTC